>JAMKCH010017253.1:0-29365 GCA_023653785.1 Ophioderma brevispina
TCCGGTATAAAAAAAACCTGAGGTCACAACAAAAAAATGGATTGTTCCAACAAATAAAAAAATTCTAGATGCTTATTCTGGAGATAAAAATTCTTGAAATTATTACCTTAAAACCGGAAATGACCTTAAATGACCTTGGGACCTCCAAAATAAAAATCCTTGCTACACCAGGTAACATGAAGGCATATCTGTAAGTTAAGTCACTGTACAATGTTTTTGTTCGTTTTCATTTTGTTAAAAATTTTGATATTTGGAATATTTGTTGTTTTGACCGGAGGGGACACCTAAGACCTTTGATCTTGAAATGTGGACAACCCAAAGACCTGCCTAGTAACAAATACAGTGATTATGACGTGACTCTGTTACGTAAATTGTTAGGACAGCGATTTTTGGAATATTTCTCACAATTTTTGGCTTTCAAACCGGAAATGAACCCTGAATGACCTTTGACTCCTTAGCCCTGAACACCCTATAGAAGCAAGGGTCAATGGTTCTTCTGAACCGTTTGGTTGATATCGGCGTAATCCTGGAGAAGAAGATAATTTGACAATAAATTACACTATTTGAAGCCTGTGGCCAGGTCAAAGGTCAGACAGGGGTCAATGTAATATGACCTAAGGACGGGTCAGCGGTATGATGTAAGTCTAGTCAAAATACGTCAAATGATGAATGAACTAGACGCAGTTGAAGTGTGCCAGAAGAAAGAAAGAAGAAAATAAAGAAAGAAAGAAAGAAACCCATCCAAAAACAGAACAAGACGGCTGACGGCCGTCTTGTAATATATTTAATTTTTCTATCATTGATTGGAACTTGTCTTTTCGTGTTGGATGTGTGATAGTCGGTACTTGTTTTAATATGTAATGTACAATTTAATTTAAGGGGATGGTGGTTACATCTGACCTTACTGGCCTTTCGACCACTTCCTCCAAGAAAATGTGTATTTCTTAGGTTAATATGTATGTAATTTTACGTTCACCCAGTTGTATTTGTATGTTTTTTTTAATGGAAAATTAATTTTATTGATTTTTTAGTTTTTTGATAAAAACAAAACAATGTAGTTTCACAGTTCAAGGTCACCTAATTTGCATTATACTGCAGCCATATTGATATTTTTAAGCGTACCAGTTACGGTCTTCATCTTGAGATGATTGGTATTGTTTTATGGTTTAAATGGTCCAAGTAAATGAAAATTTGAACGATAGAAAATAGCCGTTTATTTGAATTTTTATATGATAATGGAGTAAAATGTTACATTTTTACCGTTTCGGTCAATTTTTCCCCAAAATGGGCCAAAGTTTGGCTTTTAGCGCATATAAATTCAAAATAAAAGACAAAAATTTAGAAAAAAAAGGCTATTATAGCGTCAAAATATAATACACAACCAAATGCACCTACATGCCAAATTTGAAGCTCTAGAGCATGTATAGTTTTGAAAATGGAGGCCGTAACAGGTTATAAAAAGCCGTTTAGAGAACATCAATGTTAAAGTCTGGAAACACTAAAATCAATTTTTAAACACATACTATGCATTTTGAAGCTAATTATAAGCACAAATGATCTCAAAATACAGCACACAGTACTTAATTTTTACAGATATGCCTTAAATAGCACCTGGTGGGATTTAAGTTTACATGCATTGAATAGGAAAAATCCTGGACAGTCTAGCAAAATAAAGCTGAGAGAATTAACATTTTAATCATTGATAAATTGGAAATTGGCTATTTCAAGGCAATTATGGTAGGCCGTTACCTTAAAATTAATTAAAAATAAAAGAAAATCATTTCTAGAACTGAATTACAATGTTAATGTGTGTATGTATCTACAACGATATACAAGTACTTGTGTGCCTTTTTGTGTAAAAACTTGTGTGTCTTTTTTTTTCTGTATGTGTTTAGGTTAAAGCGGTAGGAGGACTCTCTAAATGAGCGTTTTGGGAAATTACACTGTCAATAATTTTTTCCAAAATTATCATGATATTACTAAGACTTATTGAACGAAGGTTTAAGAGTTGAATATGTAATGTCACTGGAACGAAGGTTTAAGAGTTGAATATGTAATGTCACTGGAACCGAGGCTGCCATAGAAAATGCACCTAAGAATTCCATAAATTACTGTTTAGAAAATCCAATGCCAAATCGAGCGAGTGTGACGCCCCCACCCCCCCCCCCGCGAGTATTTGGGTGATTCCCGATATTTTGGGCTCCTTTGTTTTCAGTTGTTTAGCATTACCTGTAAAGCCCCTCAAAACGGCTATTTTGGTTCCAAAATGGTCAAAAAATCATGATTCTAACACAAAAAATCGATAATTTCCGATGGTAACCCAGATGGTTTTCTGGTGGTTCCTAGGTTGTCGGCTCCCCTTGTGTTTCACAAAAGTATAATATTTTGGTATTAATAGAAAATACCAAATGCATTTTACAGTCTATAAAGATACAATATCCAAAACAGGCTTCTGTTGGGAGTAATGATTTCACAAAGTCGAGTTACGTGGATTTTCCCTATACCAATTATGTGTGCTGTGCAGCGTGCATTTTCAACATTCTCGTTTCTATGGAGATCCTAGGAGCAAAATAAGGAATAGTTTTGTGTGTATCAAAGCTTGCTTAAGAAAGTAGGGGGAAACAAGGTCAAGCCCTATTGAATGCAATGGACCTTGACCTTCTGTGCCCCCTACATCGGTAACTAAGCATTTTAGACAGTCAAAACTATTCCTTATTTTAATCCTATGAATTCCACCAATAATTTGAACCATTTTTTATCTAAGTCGGAGCAACTTTAAAATTTGACCCTGTACAACTGAAATTGACCCTAATTTTATTGATTTTGCTGTTTTAGCCTATAACTTAAACTTTATGTGTAGATAGTACAAACTATACTTTTCTTGAATCATTGTGGTTAGACAAAAACCGGTATACTTTCAACATGATGGGAACAATTTTAAAAAGTTGCCCCCTGTACAAACTTTTGCCTTGGCCCCCTGTCTTAAGGCACCATTTTCCACTTAAGATTCACGTTTCAGGGGTCCCGTCAGTCTTTCAACAGATTTATCATTCAAACCTTTTGGAACTTGGAGTGTTACAAATGTCTACTAACTCCTGGGTTATATACATTATATTCCATGATACCTTAAGTACATGAAAATTGCTCTACATGACATCATAAACATATTCAACCTTCAAAGCGGATGATTAAACACATCGCTAAAAATATAGTTCAGGTGGAAGTCTAGGCACACAGCCTTAAGGATGGAAATGGAGTACAGACTTTTTCTATTGATAGATTATAGCCAATATTTTTGGAGGTGTGCCAAAATTTGTACAGTGCCATTTTGAAAATCCAAGATGGCTTGCACCATGCCAAAAATCACTAACACCCCTAAAGCAAATATAGCACATTTTTTTGTTTTAACAATTTCCAATTTTTCAAAAAATTTGAAGATTTTTACACGATTGCATTGGTAACTGGCTAGTAAACATACCGTGAAGGTTAGCTCGAAAATGTCTATGTGTCACAAACGAAGGAATTGTGTAACTAGAAATAATTTATATGGGGGATCCTCGATAATAATACAACGGCTGCTTGAAACGCCCTCCAATGTGAATAGCCGGGAAATAGCGCCATGTACGTGTCTACGCTTAACCATAGTTGTTGTAAAGTTAAGCAGCCAAGTAGAGGTATTTTCCGAGGTGGCACTCTTCATCATGGACGGACTAAACGTAGCATTTCCAGCTCTGGACGTTAGTCCATCGGGATCCCAATTCTAATACAAAATCGCTTATTTGTGGAAAATACGCTTGTTAGCATTTCTCGTCGCAAGGATAGTTTCCTAGCCAATTACAAACGTATACTGTGCAAAAATATCAAACTTTTGTTTTGAAAAATGGGGGCGCCTTCAAAAAACGTGTAATATTGTTTAAGGTGTTCCGATAGAGACAAATATCTCTCGGAACTCCGGTTTTAAGCACGAGAAAGTGTGGTAAGGTAATTTTATATACATTGCCACAAAATCCAAATATGGCTGCTCAAAAGTCAAATATGCTCTCGGAATCATTAAAAGGATCTTAAATCCTCCATTTACCTATTCGCTACTTGAAAACATACTGAACACCTAAACCGTGTTCTGCAGGTGTTCAAAAATCTGTTACAATTGACCACACTCTGCAAAGTGAATTACTTAAACACCTCTAGAATGCATTTCCAACGCATCCGGACACGTCAAGTATTCTCTACACATTTAGCAGTTTAGAGGCTTGATGCCAGTGTCTAAGCAATGCTTTATGCGTTTACCACTTATGATGAACATGTATTTGATCACTAGTATTTAACCCTTAACGGGCATTCTCTGTAATGTTACATTTTCAAAATCAAGATGGAAGCCAATACAGCAGCCTTTAAAAATAGTAAAACGTACATTATATGGTGTATTATCTGTAGTTACATCAACTAAGTATTATTAGAAAGGTTGTAATTTAGGTATGGGATAAGTATTAGACAATTGACACTGGTCTGGAATTTGTTTCTTAAAATGCAAAATGGTAAGATGGGGGACCAATGTGGCTGCCTTTTTACCTTCTTAAACCTATAAATTACTATAACATCTGTATTGTATTTAGTTAACACACCCAAAATGAGTATTAAAGTTTAAACTGAAAGTAGGCGATGTATGGTATTGAGCATGAAAAACTCGTATTCTGGTATATTGTGCTGACAACATGCTAAATTCAATGACGGCCAAATATTATGACTATATGAAATTTGTAGGTTTAAAGATCTTACAAGGCAGTTATATTGACTGCCATCTTGATTTGTAAGCTTGTTAACACACTGAAATGTCAGATATGAGTTCCTACTGGGTAGAGAGCCGCAAAATGATGCCTCTATACAAATAATCGATGAGTTATCTCAATTGACTGATTCAGGAATATTGGGTTTAAGGGTGGCCTATGGATTTGATGGTAATGTTGTGATCAATCACGTAATAACCCGTCCAAAAGGATTCCTCGGCTTTAAAAACTGGATTATTGAATAAAATCAGGCCATTGAATGAATTTGAGAGTGATAGCGGCCATATTGGATTTTTCTAGAAAATGACTGCACGATAATTTGCCACACACTCCAGAAATATGAGCTTAGGTCAGGCATTGACAAATCGAGCAATAGAAAAAGGTCTGTACTCCATTCCACCCTGCGCCCACACTTCCTCCTGACTATTAGAAATTCTGATTCAAGCCATACAACGAAGGTTGGCAGCCTATTGTACCCCACGTGACGTGTGGTCCAGTGGATGAGCGCTCGCCCCGCAATCCAAAGGATGGGGTTCGAGTCCCACTGCGGCCAAGTGTGTGCCTGAGTAAGGCAACTTACTTAATTACCCTCTCCACCCAGGTGTATAAATGGATACCGTGTAAGAAACGAGGTCCCCATGAGAGAGTGTCCTGTCCCTAGCAACATGTACGGAATAAATTGTGACCATATAGACGAGGTCATTGGGTTACAGTGATGAAAACAAATTGATGCAACAACACTCAATGGAAGCTAATGGAGTAACACAATAGACAGAATGGTGGAGGACACTCAGTCACACGGAAGCTGTAATATATGACACCGGCCTATTTCAATGTCGGGAGGTAACAGACTCGCGTAGAGGAGGTGTAGCGAGCCCCATACAGCAATATTTATTATGGGGAGTCTGGCCATTTTATCGCTTCGAAAGAGAGATGTGGGCACTCCGTTCCTAGCAAGGTCCGTCCCCTTTACCTTTACTGTTTTTGTACCCAATGGAAGTGTGTTGTGTTAAGATATTTTGCTGCAGAAATACATGGTCCACAGTAGAAAAAGTGTTGTTGCTTACATTGGCTCATGTGTAAGACGTCCTGTTGGGGATGAAGTAATAAACTAAGAGCCAATCTGTGGAATTTACAAGTTTTGTCTTGACCCAAAGTTAAGTTGCTTTAAGGCGATGTGATAGGGCAAGCGAAATTAGTCATGTTTACTGGTATTCCTAAACCAAAAATTCATACTCATAAAATCAGTGTAAGAGAGAATGTCTGAGAAACCCAAAAATGATTGTCATTTTTCCTCAGTGTCAAACTGTAAACAAAAATTTTCTGACAACACATACAACCCGCACATAAAACATACACAAGTCAAAATCGCGCGTACACCGAGAAACGGCTTTACACTGCACGCCTAGAATAGTTAAAGACAAAAATAGTCCACACCTCCAGAGGCCCCGGCTTTTGGAAGTTAAAACAAGTATCTTAAAGGATAATGACGTTACTCAGGTTAAGAATATTATCGGTAAAACAGGTCAGAAGTTGCCTGTGAAAATGGTCCAAATTTACAGGGAAAGATTAAATTTAAAAAAAGGGGGCTTTTTTTAATTTAAAAAAAGATACTGGAAAAACAGGACAGAACTGGTCAACGAACTAAAGTCCCTCGTATGCAGGGTAAAACGGTATCCAAATGCTGTTAAACTTCATAATCAGCTGAAAGAAAAAAGCGAAAGTTGTGAAAAATTTATGATGAAAAAGCACATGTTTTTTTAACGTGCCAAAGACTCAGGTGGGAAGACGGGGAAAAGAGTAGTAGGTATTTTATTATTAGAAAAAAAACACTCTGAGCAAAAAGTTATCGAAAAATGAGTGATGGGATGAAATTCAGATCTTAGAGAGTAGTCTTAATGTTGAAGCGT
The DNA here is from genome assembly GCA_023653785.1 of Ophioderma brevispina. Taxonomy (NCBI): domain Eukaryota; kingdom Metazoa; phylum Echinodermata; class Ophiuroidea; order Amphilepidida; family Ophiodermatidae; genus Ophioderma; species Ophioderma brevispina. The sequence continues at coordinate 6,695 of JAMKCH010017253.1, forward strand.
TTTTTATTAAAAATGTATAATTGAACAATATAATGATAATCGTGACATTGACTCCGGTCTTTTTGCATCAACCGCCTCCGGAGCGAGATAAGTTGTTTAAAATGGAAGAAACTGTGAAGGTCGATAAACGAATGGGAATGTGGAAGCTGTGATCAATGCCTAATGATAAACTGCCGGGAACTGATGGTTACCATCAGAATTTATAAAACTTTTTGGAACGAAATTAGTTGGTCCGCTCTTGAACTCTTAACTATTCTTTTGATAACGGTATCTTGTCAGTTCCCAAAGGAGAGGTATAATTATACTATTACTAAAGGATAAAATCTTTGATGTATCTGAAAATCTGGAGGCCCATCTCACCACCTAACGTAGATTAGAAAATAATTACAAAGTCGTGACCAAACCGTATGAAACGTGTTCTTGACGGGATTTTACTCATGGTCCAGACCGACCTTCGTGAAGGGTCGCTAAATATTGGACGAAATGTTACATTGACTTTTTAGCAGGGGACTGTAGTGTAAGAGTGTTCGCTTCCCGGAGAAATTGTGAATTTTTGCACACACGTAACTTTAGGCATTGATAAGCCATAAATTTGGATGGATGAGCACTTGCCAACCCCCCCCTTAATGGCCCCAGCTTGGGTTTCAAGGTTATAACAGGGGTCAAACATGTAATGTTCTGAATGTTTAAAAAGCACACCATGGTGTTTTGGCCTGGTGCACACAAGGATTCCAAAAAGTATAGTTTTACACTATCCTATGGGCTATAGTTCCGGATTTGGGGTAAAAAAACTGTAAAAATGGGGAAAACGTCAATTTTGGGTGTACATGGGTCAAAAGTGCTTTGATTCAGTTATATGGTCAATTGTTGTTTCCTTTGCTTAAAGGATTGAAAAGGAAGAGTTTTGCCTTTTCTGTTATGCTTAGGTTTCTTCACCGTTTCGCCAACAAAATAAGGTCACATGTCATAGAATCCAATAGCTGCCAATACCCGTTGACTTTATTCGCCATTTTTGGTTGATAAAACCAGACACTAAGATAGTCAAAACTATTCCTATATTTCATTCTATGCGCTAAACCAATAATTTGAAACCAAATTTTACAAAAATTGGAGCAACTTTAATTTTTGACCCCTGTACAAACCAAAATTGACTTTTTTCTTCTTTTTTCCCTTTTTTTCCCATTTTTTATCCCATAATTTCCTAACTATAATTCACAGGTATATAAACATACCTTTTTGGAATTCCTTGAACCAGACAGACATCATGGTGTGCTTTTCATCACAATCGGAACATTTTAACAAATTTTTACCCCTGTGTACCCTTGATCCAAGCAGGGGCCATAAAGGGGTGTGGCAAGTGCTTCCATCAATTTTTTTTTTTTTGATTCAATGTATAAAGTACTTGTGTACCAAAATTCACAGTTTTATCCGGATTTGCACACTCAAATTAGATCTGTTCACTACAGTCCCCCCTAAATAAAACGAAACCGTTAAAATAGACGAATCGCAAATAGAATGAAAATTCCATATCAATTTCTTACAGGGCTGAAATTCTTTATAACCCTGAACTTTAGAAACTAGAATTTTAAATTTAATTCTTAAGCATTACAAAAATAAATAGATATAGAAAGAGTATCAGTAACAGACCAAAGGAATTTAACTAATTAAGGGTTTAAGTATTTATTTTTTTCGATGGCAATCAGCTGTCAATTAACCTACATGACCTATTGTAATATCTTCATAAGCGAAATTTCAATCGTGAAAACGTGGCACTCAATTGGTTCTTATATCAAGAAGAGGATACCTTTCAATAATTGACATAGGCTGGTATTCTAAGGAAGTCTAACTTAGACCTGGATTTAAACTACGGTTAGTCCTAAGGGGGGGGGGGGGTTTGAGGGGACCTTTTTTTAACTTTCAAAATACGTGAAGTTAGCGGGTGGAGAAAATTCCTAGTAGATGGGCCGTTCCGGCCCATCCTTGAGGAAATTTTCTCACCCGTTACAGCGCATTTTTTAGAGTATGTTGGAAGGGAAAAGGTCCACTCATCTTGTATGACTAACCCTGGTTTAACCCGGTCTAAAGTAAGGACTCCTTTTCAGAATACCAGCCACTATCTTTGAATAGTAGTGATTGCTAAGCATTAACATGACAGGCAGGTCTAGCACCAAAACTTATATATTTGGATGGCTGGTTGATATAGAAAATATCGCCCGAGCCTCATCAATATCGGGCAAGTCGAAGACGAGCCTGATAATTTCTTGGCGAGGGTGATTTTCTGTTATCACCGGAAAAACCCATCCAATATTATTATTATTATGCAAAGAAGCTGACTTGACAAAATTACTAGTTTTAAATGGCTTCAAAAAAAAATAAAAACGGAGTATTTTGCTTGACGAGTTTTCCATGACCGAGTGCCCAATATTTTTGCGTATTGTGCAGTGTTGGGCGGTAAGCGCTAATCGCACTGTGGTATTGCACCACAGATGCATAATAATGATGTTTATACTGCTGCTATTCGCGTGCAAAACACCTACTGATTTCCCATGTCACGCGGCCGCTCATATGAGGCCTATATTCAGAGAAGCTTTAGCAAAAACATATTTTTGTATGGACTTTAGTAGTCCATTTCGTAGTCGGCAAGATTTATAAGATTAAAGACAAGAATTTAATTAGTGATTTCAAAAAAATGTTACGTTGGGATTGTGTTGTGGTAGGATTGAGTTGCTCCGAGATCTCAAAAGATATCTCCCGTAGGCCTATCTTTATACCACCACCTCAAAGTTTTCTTTCCCCATGTCACGCTGCCTCTGTCTGTTACGTACTGGAAGCACAAATCAATAACACTAGAGGTGAGTCAAAAAACTACAAAGTATGTACCTTATTTCATGAAATCAAATGATTGGGCATTTCGGTAGATTCTTGCAAACCATGATTTTTTCACAAAGTACATCATAAAATTATCATTCGGGGGGGTCGGGGGAGTTCGTCCGGTCGGTCGGCCGCATCTTTGTATATTGGCGGCCATTTTTTTCAATGGCCACTCTTTCGTAAATTAAATTAGCCTATATCTTGGCCTCTGAAACTCGAGAGCATAATTCTGGGTGTCGATATACCCTATTTTAGGGGTCCAGCAATTCATATTTGATGTTTGTTTAATATTCATATCCTCATTGTCCCCTTCTAAAACCCAGAGTGGCCCCGCCAAATTGGCTACCAATACGTATAAGTTGTTATTTCTTAGCTTCAAAAGCAGTATGAAGACCTTCTTGATTAAAGTGGTCAACAGTATTCAAGAATATTCAGAGATGTTTCAATACGACCGATTGGTAGCATTTTAGTAAAAGATGATGAGTTATGACGTGGACCAATCCCCTTTGGAAGCACTACGGACTATAAAGGATGAGATAATTATTACCTAGAAGCCGTTAGCTCATCGGGAATAACCCGGAGCTAACAACATTTGTTAACACAATCTTCAAGTACCGAAGGTATGAGTGATAAATATGTTCACAGACTGACAGGGGACCCTTGAAACGCGAATCTTAAGTGCAGCAAATGTGCCTTAAGGAGAGGGGGCCAAGACAAAGTTTGTACAAGGTCAATTTTTAAATTGATCCGAATCATGTTTGAAAAGATCCATGTTAATTTTGTCTAACCACAAGGATTCCGGAAGTATAGTTTGTACTCTCTACAACTTCAAGTTTAAGAGTTAATAGGCTAAAAACAGAAAAATCAATAAAAAGGGTCATTTCATGATACAGTGGGTTCAAAAAGTTGCTTTGGCTGCCGATTTAGATTTTTAAAATGGTGCAAATTTTGATGGAGTTCGCAGAATTAAAATAAGTAATAGTTTTGGGGGGACGGGGGGTGGGGCTATCATGCTTAGTTACCGATGTAGAGAGCACAGAAGGTCAACGCCCATTGCATTCAATGAGGGCTTGACCTTGTTTCCCCCTACTTTCTGAAGCAAGCATTTAGACACTCAAAACTATTCCTTAGTTTGATCCTATTATCTCCACCAATAATTGCACCATTTTTTATCCAATTTGAGCAACTTAAAAATTGACCCCTGTACAACTTAATTGACCCTTTTTATTGAGTTTAAGCTGTTTTTAGACTATAATCCTTAAACTTGAAGTTTTAATATTACAAACTATACCTTCCTGAATCCTTGTGGTTAGACAAATAACATGGGTTTAAAAATAGCAAAAAAAAAAACAAAAATATTTCAACATGATGGGATTAATTAAAAAATTTGAACCCTTTACAAAACTTTGTCTCGCCCCCCTCCTGAAGGCCACCATTTGCTGCACTTAAGAATCGTGTTTCAGGGGTTCCTGTTCAGCTGTCTACATATTTACTCACCAAACCTTTTTGTACTTAGATGTGTTACAAATGTCTGCAAGCTCCTGGCTAAAACCTTTGGCATTTTAGCGCGCGGAGCAAAGTTCTTAGGGAGTGGTAAGACAATATGGCGGGAAACAATTCATACACGTTGCAAACAATAGAAAACATCTGTGTGAATGGTTGAACCAGGCGGGGAAGAGCAGGTTGTATGCATTTTTCCGCCATATTGTATAGGTAAAAAAATCCCACTTCCGGTTGGTGACACTCGGCGACCATTCCACAGTGCGGCAGCCCGCTTATCCATGTGTAGAGGTCAGATGAGTGACCTATTGATCAATGGGATATTTTTAGATTCTCTCCTCTATCAAACCCTAGTGCAGACTGCAGAACACTTCTGCAAAAGAATAATAATAATGAACACATTTTAGCAAGACCTAAAATCAGGCGCGATTTTATAGCATGTGAGAATTCAATTCCGTGATGTCAGTAAAATGTAAGGTATACCCTTTTTTCCGAGGTTTGCGATTTCTTAAAACAGATATAGTAATCCTACACGGACTTTTGTTTGTACACCCTTCAAGATTTGGATGCTTGTAAAATTTTGTTTGGATTCCTATACTTCATGACCACAACTTTTCAAACTTAAATTCACTCTTTTAATTTCGTTGTTTTTAATCCCCCAACACCCTTTCATTCACGGTCATATCAGACTACCTTAGCTATGTAGTTGACATTCCGCAACAATAATGCATTATTTTAATATAGCGGGTCTGAGTCACCGACTGAAACAACAGAAGTTTAGCTTTTCGCCTTAGCATATGGGGGGTGGGGGGGGCATGCAATACACCTTGTCAAAATGAAAGGGGACTTTTGTATAACAATAGAACATCTGTGTGGAATATGTTTCTAATTCTCAGTGACAATGTTTCATCGATTTGAGGCGCTTTTTCAAAATTGCCGCCAAACTGCAAAATGTTAAAAAAAGCTATAACAAAATCAAATGGTCACATTATAAGTGCTTCAAAACAATTGATTCTATGTCGGGTGTTTCAATTCGGACTTATTGATTTAACCCATATGAATAGTTTTTAACCTAATATCAAATTCTCCAATGACAGTTTCATCAATTGAGATGTTTTTTTTTTTCAATGTGGCCAAATGATAAACAAAACCTATAAAGCAGTCAAGTGCTTCAGAAAATTGTTGAGTGTGATTTCAAATGGGACCTTGAGAATATACTCATATAGCTTTGTTGTTGACCTTCATGTCCAAATCTCATGACCGTTTTCAACAATAGAGGCACTTTTCAAGGGCGGCCCAAATTTAGAAAAAGATGCTCTAAAACATACATAGTTATGATTTAGGAACGCCGTCTTCCTGGTAGCTTGATCCAGAGGTTCGAAAGGTGGATAAGCTAGGAGGAGCAGTGTCCCTGTTCAAGTCCAATGCCGGGACAAGCGACTTCCTCGGAGGACTCTCGTGAAATCATCTCAAGGGGTCATTCAGGACAGGTGAATTAGAAATGGTAGATCCCCCTGAGAAGACCAGATGGACCAGAAACTGCCGTCAGTGAGGCAGCTTACGAATGCCGTGCGCGGCCCCCATTGTTGCTGGAAGACCCATAAAAAAAAACATTGTACGTTTCCCAAAGAGGCTTTATATAAGGATTAACTTTGTTGTCTTGGCACCACGCGTCAGTTAAGTAACTTCCTGATGCGGACAACATTGTTAGCTTTCTCGTTAAAGGATGCCTTGCCTTTCAAGGACAGGCAGCAGCAGCATCTTCAGAAAGCTTGCTGCCGTCTGTAGGAACTTGATGAAAGTCGCTATACAGTCAGGATACTTACTTTACTTTAAAAGTATTACGGACATTTCCAGCAGAAAGAAGCGCCCCATTTTTTTCGAACCCCTGGTTTTTTTTGCATAAATTCGAATGCTTACCAATGGATTATATCTAGTAGCATCATGGTGGTGTGTATGCTTGTCCAGAGCTAAACTCTTCAGGAATCTACTAATTGAAGGTCCAGGAACAATATTTGGGTTGGTATCATAATTCCCACTGACGCCGAAAAGGCCGAAATGGCCACGCCCCGTTTTTGGGGGTCACGCCCATTTGAGGGCGAAGTCTTGTGACTGACTGTATCTTACAGAACCGTTGGGACCTAGGAGGTTGCGAGACCACTCCAAATGTGCGGGAATGGCACATTATGGGGGGTCAGTACTATTATTTTTATATCCAAACGTCCACCGGTTTTTAAGATTAATGTCAAAAACTGATTTCACCATAACGCACACTATACAATTATGAATGAATTCCTAAGGTTTCATGCCAAAAACGGAAGGGAGTTCACCTTACACCTTGGATTTTGCTCTACCTCTCCTCAGGAATAATTTTGGGGTAGCTAAGGGGGGTCACAAAAAGAAATTCATGTTCCTTTTCGTTCTCAAATGGCAGCCCATCAAAATGTTTTGGTGACTTGAACAAAATTGGGTAATAGCCTATTAAGGTGAAACCGACGTGTGCATTTTGTAATTGCTGTTATAACAGTGTATTGCTCCACAACTCATCGGTAGTGACGTTTGTATTTTGCACAGAATTATTGACCATGTTGTATTTCAATGGATGTAACAGCATTTTAATGTTACACACTCCTTCGTTTTCGTAAGTGGGGGTGGGGTCAAAATGGCCCATCGTAAAGTGAAAATTTATCTTTTTTTCCATTTATAGGACTAAGTTATGTTAGGCTAAATCCCTTCAGCAACAAGTTAATGCTGCTGAGGGTCTTTAATGATCTAAATGCACTAACTAAATGCTTGTGACCATGAAACAGGCAAAATGAAGATTCCCCCCCCTGGTATGGATGAAAAAGTCACTAAAATAACCTGAACGTTAGAACGGGGCATTCCGTGTGGTGGGAATAGCGACTTCTAACTTCTAAAACCGTGTATTTTTCATTTTGTAAGGGGGCCCTAATGGCAAGGGTAAAAGATGTTGAGGGATCTTTAAATAATCTAAATCCACTAACTACAATGCCTTTCCCAACAAAATTGAAGCAGGCTAAAAACTTTTCATGACCCTAAAAAGTTGGGCCCCCCTTTTGGGGCTCAAAAGCAAAAGTCGCTTAAAATTAAACCAATTGTTTACGCCGTACGCCCGCAACATGGCATAGCCAAGGGAGGAGGGGCAGGGAAAGCCTTGCCCCACCACACACACACACACACAATAAATCGAGACGGGGGAGCCAAAAATGGGAATGAAAAAAAGGAAAGAAAAATGAAAGAAAAAATGAGGAAAAGAGAAAGGGGAAGAAGAGAACTTTGTGGTGCGCCTAAATTAGTTCCGACGATACTGGCAAAGGAGAGAAGAGAATGTGGATGAAGAAAGAGGAAGGGAAGACGGAAAAGAAGTAAACGGGGGAATTTTGTGCTCTTGAACACTAATTTTTTAGCTTCTAAAAGGCAACACCCAGGACCTTACGGGATCTCGCCCCCCTTGGCCCCCACCCCTCGTAAAAAAAAACATTTTTAATCAACCCCCAGGCCCGTACTCAAGGGGGAGTGCGGTCGCACCCCCAAATTCCACAAAAGGGGCAAAAGGTCCACTTTTTGTGAAGTTTTTGATTTTAAAAAGGTCCAAATCTTAGCGAAATTTTGACACAAAAGTACACTCTTTTTGTGATTTTAAATAAATGATTAAAAAGATCAAAAAAAAAGAAAAAAAAAGGACCATTAGGGGGTTATGTAGAGGTTCACTTTACAAAAAAAAGTCCACTTTTTCTACAAAAGGTCCATTTTTGAAGTCCCGCACCCCCACCACAAACTACCCCCCCCCCCCGAGAGTCAGTATTATGGCAACGCCACTGCGCACTAAGGGCCACATGTCACATGTGAAGAAATCTAAAGTACAAAAACATTTCAATAATTCTGATATCTTAAGAGGGCTCTTTAAGATGCAATAAACTCTCTATCCCTCCTACATGGCTCTTCGTCTCAGTTTTCAGTTTGAGTAATTTTAGCGACTTTTTCATGCGGAACAACGGGGGGGGGGGGGGGGGGGAGGAGTGGGGGGAGTGAGGAAGAAGAGGAATTGTTTCATGGTCACAGGGCAGCAGTTTGTGCTTTTAGATCATTTAAAGACCCTTCAGCAGCATTTTACTCTGCTATTAGGTCCCTTATAAAATGGATATAAAAAATATTCCACGATGGGCGTCATTTGACCCCCTCCCAATGGAAAAACGAAAGGAGTAACATTAAAATCTCATATATCCAGTTGAATACAAATGGCAATAGTTCTGTGCAATACAACCGTCATAATAGCTATAACTGATTGAGTTTTGGAGCAAAAACACTGTATAACGGCACTTAAAAATGCACGGGTTTGTCACCCTTTTTTTATTAGACCGATATACCCAATTTTGTTCAAGGGTCACAACATTTTTACGGGCTGCCGTTCGAGAACGGAAAGGAAGGAATAGAATTTTCTGTTTGTGACTTACCCTAGTTACCCTAAACTATTATTCCTGAGGAGAATAGAGCCAAAATCCAAGGTTAGGTGAACTCCTTCCTGTTTTGCCATGAAAAATCCTTATGAATTCATTCATAATTGTATAGTGCGCGATATGGTGAATTCAGTTTTTGACAATTATCTTAAAGAAAAACCGTGGACTTTTGGATATAAAAAATGTATACTCGACCCACCATAATGTGGCCATTCCGCCAATTTGAGTGTCTCTCAACCTCCTAGGTCCACGGTTTGTAGATACAGTCAGTAGTACTTCGGTCAAAAGGGGCGTGACCTCCCAAAAAGGGGCGTGCCAGTTCGGCATTTTCGGCGTCAGTGGGCATTATGTTACCAACCAAATTATTGTTCCTGGGACCTTCAATAGTGGATTCCTGAAGAGTTTAGCTCTGGACATAGAATGCATACAAAACCACATGAGCTACTAGAGTATACATGAAACAACGGAAGTGAATAAGCCGGAATACGCCCGTCTTTTATGTATAAGATGAGTAAATTCAACGCATGGTTTCTGATAGGAACGATTACGATAGCAGGCAGTTAAAAACAAGGTTTGCTGTTTTCTTTTTGACTTGTTTGTCCAATTAAACCTTCGAAACGTTCTTGGTAAGGATCTACAACCGATTCAGTGCAATTTGAGAGAAATTGTATCCTCCAAAAATCTCATACTTTGTCACTTTAAGCCCTTCGCCATGCGGAGCATCGGCCATCGAAGACCGTCGTTTCATTTCATCTGACTCTGGGTCACTTCAATTTAATGCCCGTATTCCGGGCGGTACCATGTTCTCACAGTTCTGCCCTCGGTGTCTTCCTCAACGTGTGACTCTGCACCACCCGCAGACCTTGTTCCTTTCCTTGCGGGTTCATGCGGTTGCATGGGCAGGGTTAATTGGATACCGGCTTTCTACGGGTTAGGGCCCATCCAGCCCAATCGCCCCACTTCAAGCATTTCTTGCATGGTGGGTTCTTGTCTGGCTCTCTGCCAAAGTTCAATATTGTAACCTTTCTCTTGCCGACTAATACGGAAATATTCGTCTCAGGCATGTGTTGACGAAGGTCTGAATCTTCTTTTGGTTTTCGTTATGAATTTGCCATGTCTCTGAGCCATTAGAAGCATGTTGCACCCGTTGGATCTCAAGAGCTTATCCAACACCCAGTTATAATCGCTATCGGGGAAACGCATTTGACGAGATCCTGTCCCATCTGATCGTCATTGCGTCATGGGAACGTCATCTGGTCGCTCCCCAGGAAACAGTATGTAGGGAGATGGTTGTTCCCCGCCGCTGCAAAAATGTTGATTAGAGGGCCGCTATGGTGGTGAAGATCGCCGTTTGCACACTGGTGGTTTGAGGGTGGCCAATCCCCGACAAGCGCGACCTTGGTGGGCATGGAGGTTGCATTCCCCTTCTAGAACAGGGCATCCGTTAGAACGTTTGCCTGATCAGGAGAGATGCATGCGATCAATAATGTGGCGCTGCACCAATCAGAAGCTTGTCTGTTGAATAGAGTCAGGCTGCGGTACCTCCCTGATGTTTATTACTACATGACGTTGTTGCAGGGTTTTGTTGGGAAGTAGGCGCCGTAAATAGGCCAGAAGGACCGCCCACAGCTCCGAAGGTTGATGTGAGCTTCGCAAATGGCTGGAGTCCCCAGTCCCTGCCAATCGCCAGTCTTCCCAGTGGGCCTCCCCAGCCCGTCTTGGACGGGTCTATGGTGAGCGTGGAATGAATGGCGCTGATGAGTGAGGCTGCATCCACATTATGAGGGCGTGTTGGATAGTAGGGGAGACATCTATCCCCTTCAATATCCGATCTCGTTGGGGACTGAACTGATAGAAGTGAAGCTGTATGTATCTGGATATGAAGGGGGCTCTGGGGAAGGACTGCTGTGTATGGCTGGCGTTAAGGCCACGAAGCCGGCTTCTAACCCACAGTTTGGTTGGAGCCGTCTGCCTGGCAAAGAGGTCCCGGGCGCAGAGGACGATGACTGTTGTTATCTCTGTTGTCGGAAAACCTTCCCTCTCCTGAAGTCTATGACCGGTCCAGGAACTGCAAGGTGTGGGTGGTGGAGGGCTGACTCCTCACGTGAAGATTAGTCACAAATGGGAGCTGACAAGGCGGCAGGTCTTCCAGATTTGAAAACGAAGGTCCTCTGGGGATGGGGCAGTGATCAGCCAGTCGTAAACGTTGTTGAACATTCCTTCAATGTCGCATAGGAGCGTCAGCAATCACCTTGACTATCCTTGTAAAGGTCCTTGGGGCAGTGGATAGCCTGAAGTGCAGAAGTTGAAGGCTCATGAACACGGCGTCTTGCGTGATTGTAAAAAACCGAGCCATTTTTCTGTCTGAAGGATGATGGCCATGTGTAGGTAAGCGTCTTCAAGTTCAGGGTTGCGCTACACCACCCATGTCGTAGTTCCGGATGATGGCTGCTAAGGTTTCCATGTGGTAAGGGTATTAATGCCATAATTTGTTGGGTTGGCCCTGAGTACGTGTAGTCACAAAAATCAATTCAGTAATCATACTTTGAACAAAGATAAGATGAACTGGCGGCCATCCTGGAATACAATGGTTGCACAAGATATTATTAAAAATAATATCACTTTGATTATTTGACCTTGAAAACATAGGGATATAATCAAACCTCAAGTTGATGTTCATTTCTGTGTGCAAAAGCACATGTATAACAAAGGTTCAGTTTTAGTGTACAGTAGCACCATATTGGACAAACCCAAAATGACATGAGAGTGTTATATTGCGATTCCTTGGCCTGAAACCAGGGTGTATGGAAACATAAGACCGAAGCCATAAGACCAAAGACATCGACTAAAAAGTAGAAAGTCATAGAAAGAAATTGATATCTTAGGTCTTCGGTCTTCGGTCTTAAGTTTTCAGACACTAAAGGTATCTGAAAACAAAGACCTCAGATAAAGTCCCGTATTCCAAAAGGTGTTTATCGCTGATTTAAGCTAAGCGCACTTTATTGTGAGATAAACGTATCGCTAAGTAAACACATTCCCAGAAAGGATTTTAAAGTTAAACGTAATTTTAATTCCCAAAATGCGTCGAAATTTAAACTACAATCTTGTTCAAGAAATTGTTGGAAACATTTTGGTGCTGATTTGGTTCCCGCCCCCCAATTCAATGTTGTATGAGCACGACACACTTGAGCACTATTATTTTCAACACTTATTGGTAGGGGTATGGGAGTAGAGAAGAAAGTTATAGGTTACAAAGCGTGCGAAGCCCTTATTATCCCTCTTTCATAGCTGCCATATTAACAAGGACTTATGAACAAGATTGGTGCTCCAATGGCGAAAAACATGATGTACCAAAATTCACAAAACCGCTCATAACTCGAGAACGGTTTAAGTTAGAATACCATTTTTTTCAGGAAATGAAGATGATCTTAATATCTTTATCATATCACACAAAGGTTAAAATCGAAGGCTGTTACTGTGGAATTTTTAAACATTAAAGGTGATCTCATGCTCGGAAGGCATATATTAAGCTATATACCAATGGGAAATGCTTATGACTTCAGGATGCCAAAAAATAATCTTTTCCCAAAAATAATCGATAATATAGCCGCATATAAGCAAAAACTAAACCCTATTTTCGTTGCGATTTGACGCCCAAAAAAGACCATTAAGCTTTCCTTCTCTGACCTTGCCAAATTCGTTGACGTAAGCGATTGCACAAGTCTGTTGCGGCAATGCATCTTCCATTGGAAAGGAACCCCAAATCGCCCTCTTCTCCTGTTGAATTCGCCATATAGGATAAATTGTTGGTGGACGAGGTTCCCTGATCTCTGTAGATTGGTAATTCCCGGCTTCATAAGGGTGCAAGAAATGTGAAAAAATCGCTTGAATTCTCATCGCTATACGATGAATATGAGTAGCAAGCAGGCTCAGAGGTGTGTTTACACGAAATTGTGAGGATTTTGACCACAATAACTCATGATCATGGAGCATGAAAAAACTAAATAGGTTAGTGAGGAGGACCCTGCCCTGGAGCATGGGGTGAGTGGTCAAAAAATATAGCGTGCGTATCAAGACACGGCTCTTCCATTGATTTACGTTACACCCTCTTATGCTAACCGTGAATTGCATTGAGGTTATAGCGCTATCAGGGAGAGTAACGGAAAATATCTTAAATCTACTGTTCTCAGACCGGAAACATTCACTCAATTATGGTTATGGAACCTTTTTTAATAAATCACAGTTGGCTTAGACCCTCCCTCGGGTCCCACGGTGATGAAACACTAAGCGACTGAATTTTACACTAGACTCTTCAACCCATATCCTTGGACCCTCCGAATCTGTAGGGAAAACGTCTCCCATCTCCCCCGAGGCGGGGAGTACTCGCCACAAACATAGTCAAAACACATGGTCTGGCATACTCGCACTGTCTCTCGGCGTGGCCGTATGTGCGTAAGAGACACTTAGCCAGCCCAATCAGTGTGGCGGCTTATTTTTTGCGCAGGATTAAAACGGGCCTGGGGAAGCTGGCGATGTGACAACCAAATGGGGGTTGTCGCACGAGCACATTGTTGTTTGGGAGGATCAGGCAGTGTTCGGCCTCTCAAGTACCCGATTTCTGCGTTGATGTTTATTTGACTTTATGTAGACCCTCCCTCGGGTCCACGGTGATGAAAACGCAAAGCGACTGAAATTAACCTAGACTCTTTAAAACCCATAACCAGTGGACCCACGAATCTGTAGGGGAACAGTCTCAAAACTCTCCCCGAGGTCGGGGAAGTACTCCGCCACAAAATTAGTCAAAACACATGGTTCTAGTGCACTTGGCACTGTTCTCTCGACGGGCTGTATGTGCGTAAGAGGAACTTAGCAAGACCAATCGTTGGAAGGCTTATATTTTGCGCAGGATTTAATCGAGCCCTGGGAAGAGGCGGCTGGTGGGGGTGTCGCACGCGCGCACATGTTGTTTTTGTGGTTTTGGCTCAGGCAGGTGTGGGGCCTCTAAGGCCCGATTTCTTGGTATAACGTTTTATTTGATGCATTTTATGGCACACTAATCCAATATAAGAGTACTAGTAGGGTTATGTATTATTATCATTCAATCAAATCCAGGAGCCTTGGTCGTGTACTTTTGCTCGTATCGAAAATCTCAGATATCTATTACTACTAAAAACAGATATGTCTTCAGGAGCCAAAAAATACTTTTCCCCAAAATAATCGTATAATATAGCCGCTTTAAGCCAAAAACAACCCTATATTTTCGTTGCGATTTACACCGCCCAAAAATAACCCTTAAGCTTTTCTTCTCTGACTTGGCAAAATTCGTGGACGTAAGCATGGCTGCATAAAAATAAAAACAAAGTCTTGGTTGCGCAATGCATCTCCCATGGAAAGGACCCCAATCGCTCCTCCCTCCTGTTTTGAATTTCGCCAATAGTATCGATTAAATTTGGTTTACGAGGTTCCGTTGATCTCTGTAGATGGTAATGGGGATCCTTCCTTTCCACTAAGTGTTGCAAAGAAATGTGAAAAATCGCTTGAATTCCAAATTCTCAATTCCAAACGAGGAATCCTGTAGCAAAGCAGAGCTCAGAGGCTGTGTTTACACGAAATTGTGAGATTTTGAACGCACAATTACAAATCAATGATCCTGGCATGAAAAAAATAAATAGGTTAGTGAGGGAGACCTTCCCCTGGAGCATGGGTGGGGTCCAAAAACTATACGTTGCGTATAAAGACACGGCTCTTTTCCATTGATTTACGTTCACCCTCTTATGTGCTAACCGATGGAATTGCATGAGGTAATATCCCTAACATGGGGAGTAACGGAAAATATCTTAATAATCTAACTTTTCTCACAGACCGGAAACAGTCACCTCACTCAATTATGGTTATTGAACCTTTTTTTTAATAAATCACTCACACTGTTGGTCTTAAACCCCCCCTCCCTCCCTCGGGTCGACGGTGATGAAAACACTAGCGACTGAATATTTACACTAGACTCTCAACCCATATCCTTGGACCCTCCGAATCTGTAGGGAAAAACGTCTCCAATCTCCCCCGAAGTCGGGGGAAGTACTCCGCCACACACATTCGTCAAACACATGGTTCTGGCATCCTCGCACTGGTCCTCGACGTGCCGTAAGGGCGTAAGAGGACTTAGCCAGACCAATCGTGGCGAACGGCTTATTTTTTGTTTTGGCAGGATTTAAAACGGGCCTGGGAACTGAGCGCTGTTTGACAACCAACTGGGGGTTGTCGCACGCGCTCACATTGTTGTTTGGGAGGCTCTGCGGTGTTCGGCGGCCTCTCAATCCCGATTTCTCGGGTTTGAATGGTTTTATTTGGTACTTATGTAGAACCCCCCCGGGTCCACGGTGGAGGAAACCGCTAAGCGACTGAAATATACACTATAGTAGACTCTTTCATCAACCCATAACCGTGGACCCTCCTCCCGGAATCTTTCTAGTAGGGAAAACGTCCCCAATCTCCCCCGAGGTCGGGGGAAGTACTACTCCACCGCCACAAACATTAGTCAAACACATGGTCCGTGCACCTTGCATGTCGCTCGACGTGCTGTAATGTGCTAAGAGACACTTAGCCAGACCCATAAGTGTTGACGCTTAATTTTTTGCGCATGATTTACATCGAGCCCTGGGACCTGAGGCGGCTTTTGGGGGTTGTCGCGCGCGCACATTGTTGTTTGGGTTTTGGCTCAGGCAGGTGTTGGGCCTCTAAAGGCCATTTCTTGGATAACGTTTGTATTTATTTGATTCAATTTTTATTGCAACACTAATCCACATATAATAGAACTAGTAGTGTTATGTATTATATTATTAAGCAATCAATATCCGGAGGCCCTTGTCGTGTCCATTTTACTGCTTCGTATCGAAAATCCTCAATATCTATACTACTAAAAAACAGATCTGTCTGTCCCGGGCTATGCATTTGTTATACTTTGACATAATGGGCTGAATACCGAATATGAAATGCTATGTGTTAAGGGCCTCGGTGCCTTCCAAACACCTGGGCAATTCGGTGACAGAGGACTGAAAAAAAGCCCGGTCCCTCAACTCAACATAAAAAAAGTGTTAACCATGTGAGTCTAAATTTCGAGGAAAAGGGTTATATTTTTTAATGTCATCCAGAACCCCTCGAAATCACTAACTAAAAAGGGGGTTTCTTAGCAGATCCTCTCCGCGAAATTTTAAAAAAGGGGCTATTTCACAGAATTGGTCTTGGTCGAACTACAAACTTTTAATAACTGTTTATCATTGTTGGCATTTTCATTTTTTTAGTCATTCAATTTAAAATCAGTATACATATCTTTTAATTAACCCAATGAAAGACAGGATAGTTTGGGAGTACCAGCAGACACAAAGTATATTGATACTTGTATGTTTTGTTCTTAAAATGTTTAAATATAAGATCACTTGAAAAAGGATGCTGAAAATCTTGCAGTTGAAAACCGGGGTTGAAATCGGGGGTATTTTTTGAAACCCGATGTTTTTGTCATCGATTATGCAAAAAAGGGGAGTAAAATCAATGAAAAATCATTGAAAGGTGGGTTTTGAAAAAATAAAGAACTCATCATGGTTACCACTTTCTATGTTGAGTTGAGGAAGCGCCGGGGAAAAAAATAGGGACTTTTGGGTGGGGAGGGGTTAAGCCATTACCCCAACATAAGGGTTTTTTTTTTTTTTGATTTTTTTTTTTTTTTGTTTTTTGTTTTCTTTTTTTTTTTTTTTTTTTTTGTTTTGTTTTTTTTTTATTGCTTTTTTTTTGATTTTTTTTTTCATGTTTTTTTTTTGATTTTTTTGTTTTTTTTTTTTGGTTTTTGTTTTGAATTTTTTTTCTTATGTGTTTGTATTTATTGTTTTTTTTTGGTTTTTTTTTTTTCGAGTGCAATTTGCAAAATTTTTCCCCCAAAGGGCGTCTTTTTGGGTGAATTTTGCAAAATGTTCCTAAAAAAAAGAGGTCTTTTTGGTAAACTTGTAATTTTTCCCCCACTAGGGTCCTTTTGGTATTTTTTTTAAAAATTGGGTGTTTGGGGGACACACTATCCTGAAAGGGGGGGGTGGTCTTAACAGCATTACATACTGTGGGCTTCCAAGATACAGGAGTGCCGGGGGGTGGGGGGCTATGGTTCTAATATTTAGCATGAAGGTAAGGGAGGACATTGAAAAGTTTGTTTTTAGGGTTTTAGAGTGACGCAAAGAAATCCGTGCACATATTTCCCTCGGGTACTTTTGAACTCCTGATAACACAAGTCTACTTTTTCTTCTTCGAATTTTCTCCAACTCTCTGGTAACCTCTCTGATCGAAAAAATCAAGAAATTGGACAGTCTTTTCGTCTTCCCCTTTTGTGGTATCGGGTGTGAATACACCAATCGCTTCCTCCTCCGCTTTCTCCCGCGCCCTGGGCTAGCGGAAGGAAAGGAACAATTGGGTAAAAAGAAAACGAAGAAAACAGCGAATGTAAAGAGAAATAAGAGCTCTGAGGACGACGGGTCTCCTGTACTCTATGATACTAGTCTGCAAAAGTTTCAGGAAAACATATCTCTATGTAATGCCTTTTGACTATATGGAGAGATTTTCCGCATCCAACCATTTTCCGAAATTTTGAAAGATTGGAAATGCAGGCCGTACTCAGGATTTTTTTTTGGAGGGGTGGGGGAGTGGTGCAGGGCTTAAAAATTAGACCTTTTTTGGTAAAAGTGATCAAATTGTAATTTCCCTTAAATGCCTTCCTTTTTTAAAAACTTTTTTGGATCTTTTTTATAGAAAAAACATCAGCAGAAGTGGACACCCCCCCCCCCCCCTCAGTAAACAGGTGAGGACGTTGTTTGTCTGATTGGAGTTAATTATTCATTTTTTATAAACAGGAGCCTATTCGCTTGCAAATGCAGGGGAATAATTGTGTGATTTGGGTATTGAGTTCCAATTTTTGTTATTATTTTAAAACTTGTAGTAAAATGAAAAGAAATTACAAATATTACAAATAAAAGCAAAACGTATAGAACCATCATGTTCACATAAAGTGAATAGGGAAGGAAATGGCACGGAAATCAAAGAAAAATCGGGTTATATGTGGATTTACCTTTACTCATCTTAATATTTTTAGGAAAAGTTACTATGAATTAAGTTACTACTGACAATTTTAATTACCTTTTCACAAGGATGACTTACGGGCAGTTGGATGGACACGCTAACTGTAACATTTGAAATTTATATCAATTGGGGAAGATTTTCGTCAGAACCGCTGTATAGCGCCGGCCGCGCAGGGAAATATTCAGGTTTTCTGGAAGAATAATGGCCTTCCACTGGGCTTTGGTTAAAAGGAGAAGCTGTGCTTGTGTTGCACCTGCAGTATGCATGAGTAGCCCTATTTTTTTCAGAATGATCCAATTATTTAAAAAAAAAAAAAAAAAAAAAACTAACCAACAAACAAACAAATAACGAGGAAGAAATCCAAGGACAATTTCTGATTTCCGCAGCTTCTTTCCTCCTTTCCCGTCTTTTTTTATTTATTGTTATATTTTCCATAACATTGGGCACCTCTAATAGGTGCTCTAGAAACAATTTATGTACACACTAAAATAGTTATAATCACAAGTACAAAAGTGAAACACGGCAACTGTATCTCTGCATAATGCTGCACTATAAATCAAAACTTATTGAAGGCGCTAATTCAATGGCTGCGGTCGTGTATCGAAAATGAACCTATGTCTCGTGCCATTGATACCACCTGTTGCGTAGTAGCTTTGGTCCCCGGATTAGCATTCAAATTAAACGAGATGTGCGCATGGTAATGTGGCGGGGTCACGTGTACTTGTGTGAATCGAAAATAACTGCTGGGAAAAGACATTTTTTCCCTACAGATGCGACAGTCTCCGTCAGGGCTAACTCTTCCCTACCTATTGTAATTCCAGGAGCCCCACCTGTGCAATTCCACGTTGTGGACAAGTTGGTTGCAGGCTGTCCAGCCCGGGGTTGGTTAAGGCTGAAAAGTCCTCAAGTTTTTTATAGATTTAGCATTATCTTTTACCGAAGTCCTCTAAACCCAGAGACAGAGCCGAGACGGGGTACAGTCTACTGTTGTTTTGCTTTGGGTTTCCGGTAAAGTCCCTTGGCTCAATTCGAGCGTAACATGGCAGTAATTACTTTAACTAGCGACAATTTGTTAACCAAACAAATTGCAACCAATAACTGTGAAGGTACAGGGATCAGTATGTATAAGATGCCGACTGAACCGCCTCCTCTCGTGGGAAATAGCCATCAAATCTACCAGATACTTCAACATATAGTTTTCTGTATATAGCTGTATTGAAATATATTCTGATGTGTTGAGAAATTTAGAGAAAACAATGGTAATTCTTGGAAAGCGCAGAAGCGAGCGATACAAATGAATTGGGTTTTGTTTCCTTGCATAGACGATTACACAATTGGTGACGTCACCACCCCACAGCGCCGCAAGTCCACAATAATAATATTGACCTTTCGCTGAAGTGGTTTGCTTGAAAGAACTTTTTCATTTGGCTCTTGTAACCAAATCGTGATTAGCATAATATGACACCGTTACAAATATAAAATCGAGAATACAATAAGCTTCCTTGGTATAATAGCTTAATATCATGCGTCCGAGCAATGGAGGATCACCTTTTATAAGTTTGAAATTTACAAAAAATAATCACATATACAAAAGAGTGTAAGTTAAAAGGACAGGAAAAATTACTGAATAAGACATGACCGAAAGCACAAAAAGTGCCTTCGACACACAGACACCACACAGTAAACACTACGCACGGCACTCGCCCCGCGCACACACATACGGCGCCCACACACGCGCCCGCTCCCACTACACACATCTAAACAGAATATTTCATATAGGCACGTTTGAAATCACGAAAAGTACTGAATAAAACATGACCAAAAGCACACAACCGTACATTCCAGCCACACTCTCGCGCAAAGACACACACACACACACTCAAACATACGCACGCACACACGCAGTGCCACCCACACATACATACCACACACACAATATATAGTGTGGACATTCACACGCAACCACGCGCCACGCGCGGACAAACACCTAAAACAAACACAAAATTTGTCATACACGCACGTTTGCTCTGAATATATATATATATATATCTTATATATATATTATATATATTATATATATATATAATATATATAATATATATATAATATATCTATATAATCAGGTGACCAAAGTCCGGGTGTAGTCGCCTGCCGTACAAAGGCCCCAAAGGCCAAAAGTTTAATGCTACGTCGGATATAATCCTTGAACATAACCAATAAAAGGTCAGTAGAAACATCCAAGAACTGATGGGCTCTTCATCAGTGCCCGGGCCCCCAAGACTCGTTTCTGAAATAGAAAAACACATTTTGCTCATCCCAGTCAGACGAGTCCTGCGATGAAAGATGCATTAAATGCTGGATGACAAATGCGTATTCCAAGTTAGCAGCGTAGAGATGCGTTGTAGAGACTCTCGGGTATTACGCGTGACTGACGCCCGCCCGTCTCACCCTCGTACACAATATTAGAGGTGGTAATCGCCGAAGCGAAATCTTGAGAATCACAGTGATCTAGGCGGAAAACTATAGGTGGATTCAAATGTCGGATGGTTCTGCTGACGGAGGTTACAGTCCTCACCTGGAGAGGAAAAGGCCTGGAATCGTAGCTAAATATAACATAGTTTCAGTACACAAGTCCGAAGGGCTACGTCGGCATGTATAGTAAAGTTTAATAATCAGTCTTCGGCTTTGTTTCCAGATCTGGCGTGTGGGTGTCTTTAAAAAAAAGACAGACCCAAATTACAGTCCTAAAATGAGATCAATGTCCATCACTCAACCAATTAAATCATTCATTTCATCTATCAATCTTCCCACTCTATTCATTACCTCAAGACTAAAGATCTGAAACCACCAATGGCGGTAAGGGCGGATTGCTTTTTCTCCTAGGGTCATGTGCAGCTCGTTTTTTGATGGTTTTTTTTTATTTATTGGCAGGCATGAATCAACATGACCGGAAATATTTTCAGTTCAGTTCAGTTCAGTTATTCACCATCAAATCTTAATTTACAAGAGAACAAATCATTTCAGATGTAGGACGCAGGCCCTTAGCCAGGAATTTA
The DNA here is from genome assembly GCA_023653785.1 of Ophioderma brevispina. Taxonomy (NCBI): domain Eukaryota; kingdom Metazoa; phylum Echinodermata; class Ophiuroidea; order Amphilepidida; family Ophiodermatidae; genus Ophioderma; species Ophioderma brevispina. Next base: position 27,711 of record JAMKCH010017253.1, read on the forward strand.
ATGCGGGGGGGTGGCGGATTTGCCAGAAGCGACCTTTGCGTACCAAAAAAGAATTTTCGGCTCGCGTGCGCACGCTGGTTGACCCAAAATTTTTCACCGTCGTCTCCAACTTCTGAGGGGGGGGGGGGAGATTGGTGAAAACAAAAAATTACCGTCGGCAGCTGAGAAAACAACATATAGTAACAACGACAATCGTTATGCAATGGTTAAGAGCTGCTTAGTCATGCTTGTATTCATATACCATGCACCACAACCCCTTAAGACAAATTTTCATGACAACACGACCTTAAACATGGCAAAGCGGACCTGCAAAATCAAAAGCGGACCTTTCTCATTTGGGGGGGGGGGGGTTGCGTTGCACCCCGCACCCCACCTGGCTACGGCCCGCTGGTTAGGACGCCTTTAATTATAAATTTCTAAAGAGCAAATCTCGTTAAAAGTGCAGGACGCCCTAATAATATATTTACTTAGCTTTAAAGATGTACATAATATGAAAGAGTGAGGCCCTGCCATGTACGTTCAGACAAACCGTTGCCAAGCCAAATTCAAAGCCAATTTTGCCCATGGATAAATTTAATAAAAAAAATGATGGGAGACCAAAATTATCAACCCGGTTGGTAAAATCACCGACATGGTCTCAAAAATGACGCAAAACCAACAGAAGCAAGACAATAAGTGAATGACGCGGACCGACCAGACAGGTGGGCAGACAGACACCGAGTTAGGAATGTTGGCAATGGCCACACAGACGTAACAAAAAGCAGTACATTATGACACTATTGATATAAAGATTTAAATAATTCTTATAATTACGTTTTGGACAATATTGGCATGAAGAAGCTGTTTGAATATTGACAGAATGGGAATTCCAGAGTAAGGGATCTTGTGTACGGATAGTATTCATTGCTAAGTCGTAATTAGAAGCAGCAGGTCGGAACCTAATATGAACGTGGTAGCCATGACCAGTGTATATCATTATTTTCAACAAAACAATCATCACAATTAGGAGGAAGGTGTATTAATAATAAAGTTATACATAAACAAAGACTTAATAATTTGTGAATATCATAATATTAACTGAGGGAATAAAGGAGTGGTGTGAGAACGCAAGAAGAATTGGTACAGAGTCTTACAATTCCTTTCTGTTTTTGGCGAACATATTGTTTAAAGAACCCTGGCACTTTTGACAAATTAGTGCAACGCCCTCGAAGATTTTTCAAAATCGATATTTTTGGCATGTTTATAACGCTTTTATATACAAAAGCTCTCACCCGAAATGATTAAGACCAAATCATCTCCCTTATGGGTAAACGGACGATTTGTAATTTAGCGTCGCCGGCGACGCGGAAATTCGCAGACGACAAATGGCGTTTAACACAAGAACAGCGCACGCCGTATGCATGTTTCTCACGCTATGCACACGGTTTGACAGGTCTATAACCTTGGTGGTTTTAATATCGATGATTACAGAGTCAAAATATGCATGTAATATACACATTTGTTGATTAAAGTTATGCAAAACTTAAAAGTTAGCTACAAATTAATCTGGATATCTTTTATCCTCATATCAATCAGCCCCTATCTGGTGTGGGGTATGTTATTTTTGATGTGTAAAATATATCTCTGTTCTTCCAATGGCCGAGACTATCATTTGC
>JAMKCH010017254.1:0-22822 GCA_023653785.1 Ophioderma brevispina
TGCATCTGTGGGAACAGATTACGTAATCTGTGGAACAGATTGCAAATCTGTTCCGCACATATGCAAACTGTGGGACAGATTCCGTATCTGTGGGAACATATTGCACTCTGTGGGAAAGATTGCAAACTGTGGGAACAGATTGGCAAACTGTGGGAACAGATTATCCAAAACATATTTTTTAACTATGTCCACCTGGGGCTTCGTACTAATCCACTGAAAATTTTTGTCCATGTTTCTCACGTACATGTTGACATTCAACAAAAAGATGAGAAGAGTTTTTCCTCCTCCATGTACCAAACAGAGCATAGATTGTCGTTCTTATTTATACGTTTGAGGAAAGAATTTGTACGAATAGTCTGTTCTTTATTTTGTATTGGACCCAGACGAATTTTTTGTTCTCTTAGGTACTAAAAGGTAATTCATTTTGTTGAACCATTTTTCATCCGACATGCTAGGTCTAATAAAGTTCCCATTTTTGCCTTTTGGTGTTGTTGTCAGTTACCTTACCAAAAATTAGTTTTTGTAAAAACTTTTTACAACCCTTTTTTCCTTAATACAATATCAAACAAAAAGGCCGGAGAGGGTATTGTAGTGGTACTATTTTTCCAGCAAAAATGTGTATTATTTTTCAGGATTGACCCAATTGATCTACAAATTTCTTCGTACAAAAGGAAATTGAGTATAAGATTGTAATTATTTAAAATCCTTGGTAGGTAACAGTAGGCCTTCTGAATAAAAAATCATGACAAATCTTACTCCAGCTTTATACACTCGAATGTATATAGTTTCTCCTCCTATTTTAAATAGTTCATTGTTCTATAGTTTGTGTTTAAGGAAATCATTTAAATTTACCGGCCTCATTTTCTTTGCAAGAATAACCCAGATGTTCATGACTTCTTTCCAAGGGATTTTTTGTCTTTATCCGACACCTTGTAACATAATGTGCTCCATATGAAGAAACTCTTTTATCCAGGTTGTGGTACAATGAGCAAAAGGACATTACATTCAACATCTAACGAAATAGTTATGAGCCTTCTTATCCAGGTAGTTTGAGTGCATGAAAAATTCTTTTACATCTACCAGTTGTGGCTGCCACCTATTTGAATCTCATTCATCATTTTGAATTCTTTTAATTTTGTCATTTCCCTTCCAAATAAAATTTAACAAATCAGTTGTAATTTCTGAATGAAATCATTGGATGGAGATGGAATGGTCAAGATCAAGTGATTGAAACTTGGGCAAGATTAATGATTTGACTACAGTAATTCTACCCAGTACTGAATATTTCTCTTTGCAAGATTACAGACTTTGTAACATCTGCCATATCTCCTATCAAAATTGTTCTTTTAAATATTTTCAATTTGTAAGGAAAATAAATACCAACATATGAGAATTTACCGTCCTCTATCCAACCATTTTTTTACGTGTTTTTGTTATACGTATGGACTATACTTTTTACACCCAATCCAGATCACTTTGGTTTGCTCTAAAAAAAAAAAAACGAATTGATCGTTTATTTTTAACCAGAAATCCTATAGTACCAATCTAACAATTTTGAGTGCCGAGTTTTAAAGAGTTTTCTGATCCTCTAGAATAATCTTGTTCATCAGCATATTGTGATATTGTAATTCAGTGGTTTCTTACTTTTATACCCTTTATATTATCGTTTTCTTCACTGGAGACGGACAATATTTGCGCACAAGTAAAAAATATATGGTGAGGGCATCACTTGACGCAACCCTTTTATTTGACAATCTAGGGATTAGGTGACCGTTTATTTGAATAGAATATCTACTGTTGAAATACAAACTTTTATCCATTTTTTTCAATATTCCCCAAATATAAACAATCCAATAACTTAAAAATTAACCTTATGAAGAGACCGAATCAAAAGTTTTTAAGATCTAGAAAACACTTAACCCGGAATATTTTCAAGATTTGTGTATTGGATCGTATCATATATTTACTGATATTTTCTCCATATATCTCCGCTATAAAACCTTTTTGATTCTCACTAATTAGCTGAGGCAAGGACTTTCTTTAAAAAAAAAGCCTTTCTGCTATAGTAGCAGACCCATTTTATAAGTATTATTAAGCAAGAACTTGGCCTCCATTTTTGTCAGAAATTGCTAGGTTTATCACCCTTGGTAATAAGGGAATTATTCCAGTTGCTGCATTGATATACTTTGTTGTTTTCATAGCCATAATTTAAGGATCGATTAGAAAGTGTGAAAATGTCATCCAAAAAAATTTAAAAAATTCCTACCGTAAAACCCATCAGGGCCGTGGAGATTTGTTGTTTTTCATTTTTTTATTGTGTTTAAAACTTCTGGATTGTAGCGGACCCTCTAACGTGTTTAGATATTGTTTCAGTCTAAAAGAGTGACGTCATTCTATTTACTAAATAAGATTTTCAAAATCGTTTTAAATCCAACTTGCATCTTTATTTTTGTACCTTTTTTCATAGTATCGAATAGTTCCTTTCATTATGTCCTCAGTGAGTTGTCAAATCGTTCCATTTTCAGGTAAGATGTTTCCGAAGGATTTGTTGACAGAGTTTTTTCTTTTCCATATTTAAAAAGAATTTTGTAGGTTTTTTCACCCTGTTCTACGTGTTCGCCTTTGCTCTCATCATGTGGCCCTCCATTTTGATTGTTCTAATTTTTTCTAATAAACGATTTTTTACTTTTGAGTTCTTCTTTACTAGTTGTCCATTGTGATCTATCTTCTTTTATCTTCTAAATTTGAATTTCATATTCAAGGTCTTTTTCTAATCTTATTGGATTTCCCCCTATTTTTTTCTAACTGAGTATGCACTTGTCAAGTCTCTTAAATCCATCATTAATAGCTCGAAAAAAACCTGATCATTTATATGAAATTGAATTTCGTCATTTGGAATTATTATCTACACTTTCTTGGGTTATATGGAAAGACTGCGTACAATTTCTTTACTCAATATCGTTTCCTTTCCTAAGTTTACATATTTGTTCCGATAGCAGGTGATTGTTCATTTTCCAGTACTTTTTCCTCGTTTTTATTGGAATTAAATTAAGAGAAAGGGTAATTGCTGAGTGGTCATTCGATAACCCGGTATTATGTCAGTATTGGTGGTAATACTAAGGAGCTCTTGGGATATCAGGGAAATAATCCTAGACTGCTTGTTCAAGGGTTAGTCTCCTCCATGTGTATCTTTTTTCATTGGGGTGATGACGACGCCAAGGATCAACCAAATCTAACTCTTCTTTAAAGTCAAACACGTTGTTTGGCATTTGATTTTTCCGTGAATGTGTTATATTTTATCTTTATCTGGTTCAAATTTAGGTCCAATCACCACAGACTAAACGTGAGGATTATGTGATCCTCATGATTTTTCTAATTGGCCTATAAAAATCAGGTGAATCTTCATTTAGGGCCATATATTGAAATCAGTGTTATTCTATGCCGTAATCGTTAAATCTAGGGCAACCCAATTACCATTTTGGTCTGACTTCTCATTCATAATTTTAAATCTACATTTTTGTTAAAGAGTAATAGCGGTCCCTCTGATTGAGATTTTTGTGACTAAAATAAAGAGGTTCTTCCATTCTTCTTTAATAATAGTTTTTTTTCTTCTGTCTTTAACTGAATGTATACTTTTACCAATCTAATTGATGAATGCTTGGCCCCTTCAAAGTACGTGAAAACATCCAAGTCTCATTCCTCTTTAATGCGTACTTCACAGCATCGGGGTAAGCTTATCTTAAATATGTTTTTCAACATGTCAAATTCAAATCAATGCAAATAACGCTCCTTAGTGCTAGCCCTGAAACAGTACCTGTAGCATGGCATGTCACGCATGAATTTTTGAAACATTAACATCAATGATAGCTTATACTGCCTTGGTGACACCATCACCATTTGACTGGTGATCTCAACGCAAAGACTGGCATGGCCCCGCATGCGTCTACTCGATCCATTTCCTATCCATTATAGCAACTGTTAACTGATGTTGTAATCGGGGTTCTTCCTAAAGAGTCTTGGGTATCTCATGGTAGGTGCTTTGTTACCTTTGGAATCAAAATGTGTGATTTGGAGGCCAAACTTACCTTGCATGCAATAACATTGGGTTTCCGAATTTGACACCCTAACTTTGTTTACATCCAGATTTCAGGTGATGAATTTCAGCTGTGCTTTTAATTTGGTTTTGTATTGAATGTACACTGTTTAAATATGGCTATTATGTTGAGGGAATTTGTTTAGCTTCTTTATTTTTCAATATGTCATGTCAAAACTCTGAAATCTTAGGGGGCCTATATGCAAGGTATACGAGTTCCACCCCAAACCTCAAAAATATCAGTAAGATTTTCTTGGTTGTGGAAGGTAAGTATTAAACTTACCTCTTTTCTTTTCAAAGATTAGTTACGCATTTACGATCTTGAAGATCAATGATTTTTGAGGGTGCAAAATTTTGCACCATGTGGAGTTGCACCTCGCAATGGCATGACAACATTGCTTTTTTTGCCATGAATCACCTTTGCATTTCTTTCTCTCTTTGACTGAGTGCTTTTTATTTAATCAAATGATCTGAGGACAAAATTCAAAAATTGGCGCTTGTAAACGCGAGATTTTTTAGAATAAGTTTTTTCGACCTGTCTCGGTAGGAGATAGCAGTGATCTCAGTTCCATATTCGAAAAAATATGGGACTGAAACTGAGTCTAGGCAAATGCTATATGCACGACTGTCGTGCACGAAATTCAAATTGGCTAACATGAACATACACAGGCTTATCATTAAGCCATAACACCATAGTCGTAAAGCACCACTCAAATTGTAAATTAATACTTACAGCCATGCAATAATAGCCTACGTGCAGTGGTAATATCAGTACATTTAAGTTGTTCTTAAATTACTCAACAGTTAAGCCCCAGGCCCACGTCCGTTGCCACTGTTTTCATCGTCACTACTATTAAAAGTTCACAGTCATCAATGCTTCGGTTTAAATAACCTGTGCATAACTCTAAATCGCAGAAACTTCCCCTGCAAAGTATCTCTATCAACATAATAGCATATACCCTTGAACATACGCGCCATGTGTACAGAGCTTATGCGCTCTGTAGCCATGCGCAACGATACACTCTAATCTCAAAACAGCCCTATTGTAATTAATATACATCCCAAAAAACCATTGCACTCCTGGATGGTGTTGGAGGGCTGTAGAAGAAAATCCCGAATGGCTTAATTTCCCTCATATTACTGACTATATAACATGAAAAGTACATATTTAAAAAAATTAACCCTCGTCCCAGCAAGGGGGGTGGTTACCACCCAATTGTAAGTTCACCTTTGCGGGCATTTGCAAAAAAATGCGGTACCACCTCATGGGGGTCAGGAACGTCCCCGTCAAGCGGAAGGTTGGGGTGGTTGCCACCTTCTACTTTACTGTGTAAAATGCCAAAAAATTGTACTTTCTGTAAGTATGATGCTACTGTAAGCAATACGTGTATTTTTTTGTCTTATTACTTTAGAGTAATAACCTGTGTATGCTTACTTTGGAACCCATTTTAATTGCCAAATAATACCAATTTTGCCTTGCATAAATGGCAAAACGGTCGAAAAACACTCGATTTTGGCTATTTGTTTACAAATTTGTGTAAAATAAGCTCATAGTTATGACGTCCACTATGACGTCATGTTGTTAAAACTTGATATGTTTGTACTGATATGAAGAAAGGCCTATGTAGCTACAACCCTGATACCAAACAAGTGATGTTTGTCGTTTAATTACGAAAAACTCGGGGGGTGGTAACCACCCCCCCCCGCAATTTTTCCCCCCAAAATTAAAAAAAATGGTTGGACGAGGTTAAAAGGTTAAAATTTCAGTGCGATTTTTAATGTAATTCGTCATGGTTTCAACAGTGAGTTAATTTTGGTCACAGTTGAGTGTCCTTGCCTACTATATCCTTAACGGCCCTAAACTGCATTAAATCATCTTTTGAAAAAAAAAATCACGGAGCCGTGTTTTGAGAAAGAAATTGGCCCCTAGATCTTAAAAGAAAGATACGCTAGCCCTTTTTCGATGATCGTCAGGAGTTCCCTCTTGGACGGATAGGACGATATGTAAGGAGATGTATTAATAGTTAATGGTCATTTAGAGTTTGCAAGTTTTTGTGTACGGTAGAGCTTGTCCCCGTTACACAAATGTATTTATTAATCAATATTCAAATATCAAACCACTTTTCTCGAAAGAGTGTGTTTGTATGTTGCAAGTACATAGATTTTGACAGATTCCTCAATCCGATACATGCCCTCCTTCCTTTGCGTCTTATGTGAGTGGGTAGAACACTTCTCCTTTGAGAGGATAATACTTGGTATCAATCACGGTAATTCCCCAGTGCACGGCAGCTTAAGAGTGTGGGTGTACAAGATTTGTATTCCACACAACGATGTGTGGATTTCTAATGAAAATATGATACGACACATCTTTTTGGATGTTGTTCTTAAATGACAATTATACCTTAGATTATGTCGCCAAGTTCCGCTTTTAACCTCAAAAAAACCAAAAACTAAAAGACAATATCATTATTTCAAGACAGATCATGTTATATATATTGAAAATATGTCATACTGTCTTAAGTCCATCCCGTGAATAAACTATTCATAACAAAGTAACTAGTCAATCATTATTAAAGGAATAATTCGTTAACAAGTGGTTCGATCTAATAGTCTCGCCCTCTTTCGCAATCACCTAAGATTTAATTTTTGCCAAAAATTAGAGATTAATCTCCTAAATTCACATCGTACCACTACTGTAAATGTGTCAGCGGGACACTCGACCGTGTAAATGACCGTAAAAACAAAATCTTTTTTAAACTGTTGTGAGTCTAGCTGCCAGAGAAACGACGTCTTTTTAATGATCATTTTCGACAGTGCAGGAACATTTGATAAAAATTTTGCCTGCATGGAAATGTTTGGTTGGTCAATAGCCATAGTCCGTACTGCAGTGGCAAGTCTAGATGCATCTAGTCCTGGCGCGAAAATCCGCAAGTCTTTAGCAATACAAGGCCATGATTAATGGTAACAATCTCTCAGAATCTCTCATTTTTTATGGGCACTTTAACCACCGTAACGCAGTGGAAAGAACATCAATATTTCTGCCAATAGATGTTTCTAAAGAACGTATATATTGATGGAAAAGTGAACACCTTTTTGCTAACACATATAATACCAAGGTTTCTAAATATACTTTGTTTCCCCTCAAGACCCTTAATCAATGGCTTTTAATCTTTCTTATTTTTCTTTACTCGTTGTCCTGTACACCATAACGAAAGCATCGATTCAACACCTTTTGTAAAATCCCATTGGACCAAACTAGTGGTTCGGTTTTCATCGAACTCCCATCTCAAAGCACCAAAGCGCCCTATCACGTCCCAAGTCAAACTATAAAATAAATATTGTAATTTTATTGGCGTTCATGCGATTGTTGACGTATTGCATTTCAACCTGAATGTCTTGTTTTTCGCTTGAATGTACGGTGACGATAGTACCTTTACAGCATATAGACATGCTTCTGTTTGCAAATAGTATAACCTGCCTACGTGATGCCAATGAATCTGTCGCAGAAGGAGGGAAAGATCTGTTTTGAAAATCCCTATCGTGTATCAGTCCAACCACATCATCATATCCATGTCACCTAACGTTACCAGCTATGATAAAAGTCGTACTGCTGTACTGAGAGTGTCCATTAATTGAATGACCTGTATTTTCAATCAATCGTTGACGGAGTGGATAATTGTTTTTTTTCGTCTCACATTACAATCTGAATTGATTTAGTATACCATCATTTTAAAGCTTAGCAAGTGTAAACTCACAAATATTACTTCTCACAAAAAACCAAATGGTCAGTTTAGAACCCTGTAATCTCAGCTCACGGTATCTTGATGGTCATCAAGTATAAGTGGGTTTCGCATTTAATTGAGGGCACCTACAGGAAGTAAAGTAAGTGGAACAATCAGCCTAATCTTGTTCAAAAACACTGCATTTGGATAAAATAATTTACAAATTGGTCCGTGGTAAGGTGTGTCATCAGTGAGCGCTCGTAAATCAGTCTGTTTATTTCAAAGTTTCGAACCCTTGGGTTTCTTTAATATGTATTGTTTGGATACGAAATGAAGTTTACGTTGCACGTAAATTCTTTATGAAGATGATACTAGCGTACGCAGTTGCATTTGAAATAAAAACTTTGGAATACTGATTCTAAATAGATTACTTTCCCCAGGAGAGTCACATTCCGCCTATCTAAACTTAATTGAAGTTGTTTCCACGGCCGTGTCTATCCACTACAATCCCTTCTAATCTCTATTTACTTCACCAGTCTTTAGGAACTTTCCTACACAATGGTAGAACCAGATGATGGACTTGATAACTTTACGGTCAGACTTCGACCGAAAGCAACTATCACTGTCACTTAAACCATGATAATTTCAATATACAGTAATATAATCATCTGAGGGGTCTCCTCCACTGTGCCTATTTTAATATCTTTTCACAAATCGAATTATTTGTTTTCCGTCTCCTATTCCAAAGGCAAAAATTATTATAATTGCAACCAGTGAACGTGAGAAAAAAATCGTAATTTGTAGTAATGACAAACTTACCTATGTCACTTCTTCTACTTTCTACTACTCTGTACTTCGCAAGTAGTCCGTGGCTGGGTGGTCCCCGTGTTCATTAGATGTGTCCCTAAAGTACTCTACATTCCATGGCTAGACCCTCAGCCATAACAAAAAAGGAGGGTAGACTTTGCTACCTGGCACTTTTTTTTTCGCTAGAGGGCGGTTTTCAAAATGGCCGCCAAAATGCATTTAACACCATATACCTGACGTTTTCGTAGCCACTTTATGGGGTAAAATGGTCCATTTTTGTCGTGCTTTTTCCTAATATGTTGGTTGATGTCAAATGAATAGAGCGGTAAAATTCACTACTTAAATGTATTCCTAATGGAGGGGGCGCTTTTCAAAATGGCCGACAAAAAATCAATTAAGCACCTCATAAATAATATGATACTCTACTCAGCCAAAAAATGGGTAAATGGCCCAGTTTTCAGTGTTTTGCTATATTTGTTGAGGTCAATGTAGGAGCGGTACATTCACTACTGAATGGTATTCCTAATGGAGGGCGTTTTTCAAAATGGCCGCCGATTGCTATTTAACACCCTCATATGATTGTTTTAATTGCCATAAAATGGGGTGTAACATTGGTCATTTTTTCATTGTTTTCCCTATATTTGTTGATGGCAAATGTATAGGGCATCACATCACTACTTAAATGTCATGCCTTAATGAGGGCGCTTTTCAAAAATGCCGCCGATGCTATTTAACAACACTTATAATGTGTTTCAATGCCATAAAATGGGGTAAAATGGTATTTTTTAAAGTTTTTCCTGTATTTGTTGATGGCAAATGTATAGAGCGGTCACATCACACTACTTTAAAAGCCTAATGGAGGCGCTTTCAAATGGCTGGTAGTATATTTTAACAACTCATAATTAAGTTTTCTAGCCATAATGGGGTGAAATGCCCGTTTGCCGTGTGTGTGTGGCCTATATTTGTTGATGTCAAATGTATAGAACAGTCACATTCAACATAGTATTCCTAATGGAGGGTACTTTTAAAAATTGCCGCCAAAATGTCGATTTTTACACCTTGTGATTGATGTTTGTAATAGCGTAAAGGGGGAAATGGCCCATTTTTTTTTCAGTGTTTCCCTATTTTGTTGAGTGTTTTCCCCCTCCATTATTTATTGAGTTACTTTATTAATTTTAAACAAAGTTGCGGTTTCATTTTCTTTTTCTTAACAGTTAATTTTAATGATTTTATGTGTTTCTCATTTAAAATGGATTTTGTTCAATACTACTGTTATTGTGAATTACAATCTAAGTACATAATGATAAGTATATTGGGCAATCGTGCTGTGAGCATCTTGTAGGAGGAAAAAAGATTTCCACATGACTACAATAGTGGACATGATGGGCAATGTCTGAAGCTGAAGACAAACTTCTGCAGCACATTTGGGATTTTTCTTAGACATAGCTTGGACATGTGTGGAAGTCTCATCACTGCAAACAGGCTTGATATAATCTGTGATTTTACAATTACAACTCTGTGAAGGACTCTGAACGAAAACAACCTCAAAGTCATGGCGTACTGATTGAATTGAATTAAACAAAATCAATCGGATTTACCCCTTCCTATTGAGAATAGTGGTTGAAATGGTTCCTAGTTTTGTTGAAGTTTCCCCATTTGTTTTAGTAAAGTTATAGAAGGGTCCGACTCAAGAACAGGCCAATAAACAGCATCCCTGATAGAGTGTGCTTTTCGAGATGACCAACAATTACAGATTTTTAACAATAAACAAAAAAACAGAACAAGTAAAAAAAAAACGCATTTAAAAAAAAAACATTCAGAATCATCTGCAGGAGCAACTCACCCAGGTAGCACAAACTTGTAAAGGAAAGGCCAGTGTTGTGTATTTCCCTGCAAAGGATAGAGATGAGCAAGGTATCATCTGCTATCCTGAAAGAAACCTGAGTAATCACATGGATCAAGTCTCTTTCAGCTGACCCCAGACTTGCACACATAATCCAAAGTTTTGTGTCGTGAAATCCCAATTTGCTGCAAATTTTGGTCTGCACTTTCAACATTGGCCATCATGTCCACTATTATGTCGTGTGGAAATCTTCCTCTCTACTCCTTCGAGACGCTTACAGCACGATTGCCAATTATTATTATGCTGTCAAACAGGAAATCGTCACAATCATATTGCATTGTCGGGTGGCAAGCTGGCAAAGCGCACAACCCTATATCGCATGTGGATTGTAATATCACCAATAACAGCATTTGTACCCTAACCCAAATCATCATTCCATTAAACTGAAAACAGACTGAAAAAATCCTTGATCTCAATAAAAATAACTAAGAAAAAGAGAAATGAAGGAAACCCGCATTATGTAAGTACTGAATAAGAACTCAACAAATGATGGAGAAAAAAATCACAAATGGGCGAAACACTAAAAACCTGGCAATTTCAATTTCACCCCCCCTTTTTGGCTATTAAAACATCATTATATAAAGTGTTAAATCGCATTTGGTGGCCATTGTGAAAAAGCTCCTCCATCGGAATACATTTAAGTGGTATTGACCCCGCTCATACTTTGACAATCCCCAATTTAGATCAAACACTGAAAAAATGGTCATATCACCCCATTTTGGGCTATTAAAACTCACTATGAGGTGCTAAATGCATTTGCCACCATTTTGAAAGCGCCATCCATTTAGTAGGGAATGGTGACCACTCTACACATATGAAATCAACAATATAGGAAAACACTGAAAACTGGCCCATTTTAAACCACATTTTTATGGCTATTAAAACCTCATAAGGTGTTATATATTTTGACGGCCTTTTGAAAAGTGCCCTCAATAAGGAATAATTTAAGTGGTGACTGTGACCGCTCTAATACATTTCCACATAAACAAACCCAATATAGTGGCTATAAAATTCCCTTAATTGGTGTTAAATGGATTTAAGTAAGTTGAATTTAAATCCCGCTCTAAATACTTTTGACATCAACAATATTAGGAAAACTCTACAAAATTGGACCATTTTACCCCATAAAGTGGCTACGAAAACGTCATTATATGGTGTTAAATGGCATTTTTGCGGCCATTTTGAAAACGCCCTCTAGCAAAAAAGTGCCGGGGTAGCAAAAGTCTACCCTCACTTTTTTGTTATGTCTGATGGTCTAGTACATGGCTGTGAAGAGTAACTTAGGCACATCTCATGCACACGGGGACCCACCCAGCCAACGGACTAGAGTCCTTCAGTCAGGATGTGTCACCAAGGATATAACTTGGTGCTCATGTGCGGTGCCAGAAGTCCAAGTGCATATATATAAAAAAATTCATGGAGCATAATTAGATGTGCGCTCCAACCACTCCCCTAAATGCCTCGATAGATGGTAGCTCGAGGACCTGGCCAGGGAGGGCGTTCCACCACAAGGCTGTTCGTGGGAAAAAGGAGTATTTGTATATCTGGATCATTGCCGGGATAACTTGGTATCTGGATGAGTGATATGACCTAGTACTGCTTGGCACCATAGGAGTGAGGTAATGAGCTGGATTGATAGCAACTAGCCGGTGGTGGATCTTGTACATCAAGAAGAGACTTGCAGTCTGCCTGTTTCAAGGGAGTCCCATTGGAGGTTTTCTATCATTTTGGAGACACTCTCCTTGCGGCTGTAATTGCTAAACACGAACCGAGCTGCACGGCGCTGGATGTTTTCAATTTTTGAAATGCTTTTCTTGGTGTAAGGGTTCCAGACCGGGCTGCAGTACTCAAGATGAGGACGAACAAGGGTGAGGTATGATTGTTGCTGTAGCTTCCGGGAGCAGCATCTAAGGTTGCGACTAATGAGGCCAAGCATCCTGTTAGCCTTGGCAGAGATGATGTCGATGTGAGTTTGCCAGGACATATCACTTGTGAGGGTCAGACCAAGATAGGGGTGGTCTGCGACCATGGTGAGGGAGCTTCCGCCAAGATGGTAATCAGCCTTGATGGTATTTCGAAGCAGGGTAATACGCATGGTGTGGCATATCCGTGTTGAACTTCATGTTCCATGTGGTAGACCACTGATGTAGGGTGTCAAGATCCTTCTGGAGAGCTAAGGTATCATTGATGGAAGATATCGGTCGGTATATGAGACAATCGTCAGCGAATAATCGGAGTTTTGATGTTATGCCAGTTGGTAGGTCATTGATGAAAGAGAGAAACAATAAGGGACCAAGTACAGTCCCTTGTGGGACCCCTGATATTACCGGAGACCACTCTGATGACGCACCATCTACTACCACACGCTGTGAGCGTTTTGTTAAGAAATTCTCAATCCAAAGCAGAAGTGAGTTACGGATACCATGGTGATGAAGTTTGCGCAGCAATCGCTGGTGTGGTACCCGGTCGAATGCTTTGGAAATATCTAATACCACAGCATCAATCTGCTCTTTATTGTCCAAAGATTTGACCAAATCTTGAGTTGTTATTATCAACTGCGTCTCACAGGATCTGCCTGGTCTAAAACCATGTTGAGCATCGACTAAGATGTTGTGTGAGTCGTAATGCTCCATGATGTGACTGAAGATGATGTGTTATATGATCTTGCTGCATATAGATGTTATTGAAACAAGGCGATAGTTGCTGGAGTACTCCTGTCACCCTTTTTATAAATAGGATATATGTTGGCGACCCTCCATTCATATGGCACATCACCAGTCTTCAATGACTGCTGAAAGATGTACGTCAGGATAGGCGAGATTTCAACAGCGAGGTCCTTGAGGATGCGAGCAGAAATTTGGTCTGGGCCTGTCGCCTTGTTTGTTTGGAACGAAGTCAACAACTTCTGTACGCCATCTGCTGTGACAATAATATGGCCAGCTGATGGGTATTGAGATAGTATTATCTTCAGAAGTAAATACGGAGCAGAATTGATTGTTGAAGGAAGTAGCTTTAGCTTGACTGTCGAAAACAACTTGGAACCGGCTTTCAGTGATGAAATGTTTGCAGAGTCCTGCATTTTTGACTTTATAAACCTCCAAAAAGCTTTATTTGACTTGTCGTTCTTGTCAAACATCTTGTTTTGATAAGACCAGTAATTTTGACGTTGTTTCCTTTGAGTTGCCTTCTGGAATTCTTTATAGTTCAGCCAGTCTTTATAATTGTTGGTGACCCGTGCCTTTTTGTACAACCGTTGTTTCTTTTTGCTCATTCTCCTCACCTCTCTTGTTATCCGTGGATTTCTATCCCTGGCACATGATGTTTTGGAGGAATGTTTAACTGCACAGGACGGGAGTCAGGGTCATTACTGAGGAAGCTGTGTTGGAAGCTGATCATATCAGCCTTTAAGCTCTCCATATCTGCTCTTCCATAAATGAACACCTTCCTAGGTGTTTTTTTGTTGAGCTTGGGTTTGGAGCTGAGAGTGAACATTGCCTTTTCATGATCACGGAGGCCAGAATGCACTTTACATTTGTCAATGTAATTGGGATGGGTTGTAAGAACAAGGTCTAGAATGTTTTAGATCCTTCAAATATTCTAGTAGGCTCGGTGACAAGCTGGTCCAGGAAGTACTCGTTGCATACGTCCAACAATAACGAACACTTACCAGATTCAATAGCATACGGTTTAACAGTACGGTTTACCCAGTCTATGTCGGCAAGGTTAAAATCGCTATCAGCTATTGAGTCCGACAGTTGCTGGATGTTGACCGAGGGTGACCTAGGGGTCTATAAAAGGAGCCAATGATAAGAGGCTTGTGTCCTTTAATGTGAAGTTCCACCCAAATCAGTTCTGCAGCTGTTGACACATGGCATTCACTGGCTATAAGGTTATCTTTTACCATGATAAACACACCCCCTTTCCTGCCTATTATTCTGTCTTTTCGGTAGGTAATAAAACCTGATGGAGTGATCTCTGATGTAGAAATGTGATCCTTGAGATGAGATTCGGTGCCAATGACAATGTCGGCTTTGTGGATGTCTATCAAAGTCTCCAACTGCGGGACCTTATCTCGGAGGCCATCACAATTAATAACCAGAGTTTTTAGCTTACGATTACGGTGCCTGCTGTGCTGGGAAATACTGGCACGGTTAGCAGAATTAGTAGTACTAGTAGGTGAAGATGTTGCAATCGGCGAGCCAGGGTCATCAGATGAAATGTCATCTGTAGAATCATTAAAGCTGCTAAAAGAATTACTTACCGATATTCCTGATAGAGAATGGAATAATGATGGGGAAATATTTGGCATCCCACACTGGCAGCAAATACATGTCATACTGGAATTTGCATTGGCTTCGTATATTGATGTTGACATATTTCAATGTGGAACCACCCACTGCACTAGTCACACTGCAGGCAATTTTTACCCCATTTAGCTGCTTTCTGACATACAAGACAGGGAAACTTGATCGGGCGTGGTCCTGGGTTCAGTTCTGTATCGCCTGCAAGTAATATTAGGGCTGCAAGGACGGAGGAGTTTCTTTCAATTTTGAACTTAAGTTTTATTGGACGGTGCCGACGAATAAAGCTAAAAGCATTCCGAGGTCTTGCGAGAAAACTTTCAGGCTTGATAGAAGACAAGGTAAGAGCTGGATCAGCAAAGTCAAGGCCAACTGATCTTATCCAATAAATAATAACATCTGAAATGCTAATGGTATCACTTTGTTGATGGGTTGGGCATGGCACTCTGCATGGGACAGGAGTGGGAGCTCTACCATGTTTATATGATGGTATTGGTATATATATCAAACTGAAAATTGTCAAGTTTACGAGAAGAGTGGCATGGAATAGCTGCATCTTGAGAAATCATAAGAGTCATGAATAGGTTGGTAGACAATAGCAATCAACAACTTGGATGATGGAATGATAATAATAGAAGCTTGAAGTCCACACAGAAATTGCCAGTGAAAGCAATATAAGGGTAGATCTCACAAGTAATGTTGTATCAGTATACAAAGACTAGCAGGTAATGTGAAGTCAATCATTCGTATCTTCAGTGTAGTGTACACAATGGTGGGTAGGCTGGTAGCAGAATTCTGCAGCAGGTTGGTAGTAGGTTGGTAGCAGAAGCCTCAAACTTGTTGCATCATGACACAGGTAAAATGGGTCATCAAAGATGGTGAAATGCACACAAAAATTCCATAAATTCCACAGTGAAGGGTTGCATGTTCCATAAAATGATCAGAATATGATATTAGAAGATCTCAGACTACCAAGAAACTGCAAGAATTGTAGAGCAATACACAAGACATGTCTGGCACTGCACAAGAGCAGATTGAGTGCAATATCAGCAGATTGAGTCATGTATGTTGATTACCCGAAATGGTTACATTTGTAAGTGAGAATTTATTTTTATTTGAAATTGCCGTGCAGAGGCCGTCACAAAATTTGCTGAAAACAGTTTAGACAATTACAAAAAGGTTATTTTTTACTATTTCTATTTTTATCCCCCCTGGTTGAAAAGCAGGAGGGGGATTATTGCGAGGGTTGTGAATTGTCGTATGTAGGGTATGTGTATGTGTGTTCCAGTTTGGTTATGTTTTGCGTTAGGTTTTCGTTTTTACGCGTATCCTTCGAAAAGTTTATGTTCCGATTAAACCAGACTGGGAGTTTAGGTGCAATAGGGGGTCCTTCATTTGTGGAGGATGTCAAAGGTAATGGACGAAGGTCTCAATTCCTTGAGGTCAGTTCCAGACTGCCATCTTGCAGGAGGGGGATGACGCAGTTTACTGCTGTATTTTTGTACTTAACTCAGTGTAGCAGCCATAATGGTAAGTATTATTGAGTAAACATGGGTTGATAAAAGTACTGATAAAAAGTTACTAAGCATACCCTGTATTAAAATGGAAAATGTATTTCGTTAAGAAACCTTTAAAAAGTGCACAAATACATTTTTCAAATACTAGTTCACTCGTTCTTATTTCAAACCACGCATTAAATAGATTATATAGATTGGATAAACCAATGATGAGTTTCGACCACAGGTGGATACATACCGATAATGGTCACCCCCGCCTTTGATTTTTAATTAAATACTAACAATTGTTAGGGAGTTTGATATCAAACTAAAGGCCAATATGTCGTCTAACCGTCAAGATAAGAAAGATAAAATGTTTTCATCTGTGACGTCATAAATGTAGGAAACTATGACAAAATGCGTGTTTTCAGTATTTATTAATTAACTAATGTGTTGAGTGTGTTTGATATCAAACTCAAGGTCAATATCTACACCAACATTCAATGTAAACGCAAGTCAAAAAATTACTTATGACTTCATAGTGATGTTATAAATGCAAAAAAAAAACATTAAAAATACGTTTTTCAACTTTAATAACGTAACCCACGCGCGTACGTCAGCGCACACGAATGTAAACGTATACATAAGGTCAGAAATTTCAATGTTCGATTACTGTGCCCTTGAGGCAATAAATTATTCATTTCAAACGGTCAATTATATCTTTGATTAATATTGTTGTAAATTAATCTTGCCCAAAATAAACCCTTTTTGGGGGGTTATTTGCGTTTGGTTTGGTTTGTTTTTAAATTCAAATGTCCACAATGTTTTCCATAACTTCAAAACAACAGCCGTGCCAATCAGTTAATAGTAAAATAATCGAAGTTTTTTTTTTTAATTTTCTCTTTCTTTCTGACAAGACCCAGCCCCTCTTATAAGTGCCATGTTTCTATTAACCAAATCAAGTGTCTGTGATATTTCTTTGGTGTTCTAGGTATGTGGGTACTTATCTCTTCCGAAGGGGTGGGTGGTCGCCTTCCCCCCCCCCCCCTATCATCACTCTGGACCTAGCGGACTGCTGAAAAATGACTGGCAGGCTGCATGTTGTCCTGCAGTATACCAGCGTACTTTTCCCATCTCCGCTATCATGAAATTTTAAATACTATCTAGTAATTTGAGAGGTATCTCACGATTCTGTGAGCACCAAATCAGGGTAATTTTACTAGATTGTTAACTTACACGACTTACTATTTAGACTATGGGGCGTGGACCCAATAACCAACTGTATACAATTCTTTTGTCCCCATCTAGGGGCTAGGGAAACCTAGTTGAAATTCATAATAAATTATTACAATCACATAACTGTCTGTTCCCGCAACATAAAACTGCACTTTTCTAAAAATAAATAAAATGGGGGTTCACCTCAAATTTCTTTTTCAATATCAGAGACCAATGAATATGTTATAGACTTTCAGCAACACCCTGAGCTAAAGATATTACAATGCGCCCGGTATGTGGGGCCATTGTTATAGCCAGGTGTAACCACCTCCACGATTCGGGTTGGGTGACAAATACCCGTCCTCTCTCACAATAACTAACCAGTGTAACATTATAATATAGTGTTTGACACTAAATTTTCTTCTGAAACGCGGTAATTGGATATAAATGAAGTTAGCGCAATATTACGGGATTTTGGTCCTGCAACAAAGTTGTTTAGGTCAAAGCTTGCCCAGCAAAATTCTCGCCATGATGTTTGTTCAGTTTCTTCCACTTTTCCTAATAAATGATGAAAAATAGGCCACACTAATGGAACACGCACTATAGAGCTCAATATTTATTTATTTGTGAATGAGGATAAGTATTTTGTCCTGAAAAAAGTACTCATCGAAGTGGAGAGCGGTAACAGCTGAAATCTATTCAGCGGCGCACAATATACAATGGGCCTGTACCCCAGATTGAAAAGGAATCTGAAGTGTTTTTTCTTACACACCGCATACCGGGCGGTGATGGAATATCTTTACTCCATTGTTTGCTGAAGTCTATGTGTATCCATTGGTCACTGATATGGGGAAAGAAATTTGAATGACATTTTTATTCTTTTTCAAGAAAATGTCCAGTTTATTTGGGAACAGACTGTTTATATGATTTTAATAATTTATTATGAATTTCCACTTAAGGCCTACATGAGCTACATGTGCTACATGCCAGGTACAAAAAAATAATGTTTTTTGGTTGATAAATAGATCCTTGAAGTTCAGAACTAACATTGTCACTCACACATTTGCCTGTTTTTGTAATTGTCATCAACATCAATATATTCGTTATATTAATCATAATGATCATTTTGGTGGAATGGTATATTACTCGTACCATTAACAACAAAGACCTATATACAAAATAAACTTATCCATCCAGTACTTTAGAATTAAACCTCGAATAATTGTTAATAGTACTGTCGCTTAAACCAAAATATATAAATAAAAAATAACGACTTACACGGGGTCGAACCCAAAAGAACCTGCTTGATGTATCTAGTATCACTATATTCAAGATTCACGCCACAAGGTACGTCGTGTCTGTTTCCCTGTTTTCATATTTACTACTACAACAAACACCCCAATTCTTCTCGTCAAGTAGTCGGTGAAGCAGGAATTCTGGTCCCTCTCTTCCGGGCTCACAGTCCGGGAACAATGGTGAACAATAGTAAGGATGACTCAAACATTGAGATTGTGGCGGTCATTTTTTTGAAAGCGCCCTCCGTTGGACCTAGTATCGATTCTTTAATACAAAACGTAGCTTCTTTATGAATAACTCTAAACAAAACTAATGGAGCAAAAGTAAATTCAAAAATAACCTCATTGATACTCTTTAAAACAAACCCATAACAACACACACTTATATGAGATTTTGGCGGCCATTTTGAAAAGCGCCCTCACGTGAAAGTTCCCAAAATTTGCTTAAAATAACAAATTTCTGGTATAAGTTTCTTCATATCAAAAATATTGAAAATTTTTGAAAATTTTAAGTTGATTCCGATCTTGATTTTTGAGATTTGTTTACATTTTACGTGTGCTGGCGTTTTCAATTTCAGGGAGTCCCATTCATGACTGCTGAAACTGAAATACACTACCTTCTTGTTTCTTTTCCGTGACTTTTTGGGGTATGAGTAATCTATCTTTTATTACTTACTTGAAGGTTACTACTCGGAAAGTTACTCTGCAGCCCGCACTTCGATTGTAACTTTCCCGTGAGTTTGGCGATTAGTAACTATCGAGATAGGTTTAATAGACTAGCAAAGTATTTTAACCCCAATTTGGGTGGCACTGGCCCAAATGTGTACGTGCCGATCTCAGGAAATCATTGCGTTATAGTTTTAATGTGTTATCATATACAAAGGGCATTAAGATTTTCATTGGGCTAGGGTCCTTGAACATTCAAAGTTGAGCTCAATGATTGCGAGAATTATCAGGAATTGGAGTTTTATATTGACCATCCACGGATTGCATTGATATAGAGGGTCCATCACTACCAAAGGTGTCAAAGCATATCTTGACAACAATCTCTGGTATATTATGAAATACGCGATAGTTAAGGTGTTATAATGATTCTAAATGTAACTTTCAGAAAATCATGGCAGTTTAAAGCTCGTGTGCAGTCACGGTCGTTTGCTTTGAAAATAAAACAATTATTTGGGTCTCGTATGCATAAGGATTTTAATGTGAGGTGTAATCATAAGGTAATTGGCTGGTATTCCGAAAGGGAGTCTAACTTTAGACCTGGGTTTAAACAGTGTTAGTCCTATATGAGTGGACCTTTTTCCTTTCAAAATACTCTGAAAGTTAAATGTAACGTGTGAGGAATTTTCTCACCCGTTACAGCAAATTTTTGAGTATGTTAGAAGATAAAAAGGTCCACTCATGTAGGACTAACCCTGGTTTAAATCTGGGTCTAAAGTTAGACACCTTTTTTTAGAATACCAGCCAAAACGTATAGGAAAGTCAAATGCTTTTGTCTGGGTGAGTTTCCGAGGCAATCTTTTTAAGACCGTATGTACATTGAACTCACTGTGTCGATTCTTGCGGGGGAAGAGAGCTAGAAGTTAATCGTCTCTTAGTGTTTGATTTTGCTGAGGTGTTGGAACTAACAAAAGCTTTCCTGCTTATATAGAGTAAAGCTGTCTGTCTCACTATCCAATTAACATTATGGGGATGATTTTTCTCCTACAGCCTTTGATGAATTTTCCTGAAGCATGGTAGGGAGAGGGAAGAATAGTTGGTTATGAGCACGTGGCGTGTTTGACGAAGTAAAGATATAAAGCAATCCTACCTATATTTGTGTATACACAAAACTGATTTTATCACTTTTTGCGAGGGCTTTGTGCATTATGGTGTCATAAAAGCCAGGTGCTGGGAATGTTGGCACTTACTTTGGTATCACCGGGCCCATAGCTATCCATTGATACAAAAATAAAGTTCATTGGGGGTTCGGTATGGGTGCCCCAGTTGGTTAGTCATTTACAAAAATAGACTGATTAGACGTGGGGTTAATTGTGCAAAATCTGAAATGAAAATAAATTGAAAACGTTAAATGGTAATGTATGTACATGTATATAATATAAAGTACTCCTATTATTATCATGTATCTTAACTCTCCCTTGATAGACCTAATGAGCAGAGAGAGAGCTACTTCAAGTCTTCATATAATGACTGCATGTATTAATAATATATTTACTCTTTAAATGTAAATGAGTAGAGCGAAAAAGTCACTCTTCAAAAGACCGAAATTCATAATTGCACTACAAAAGGGTGAACATTTCTCCGAAAGAGTGAAAATCTCTTCAAAAATGTGAAATTTCACTTAATAGAATTGCCTTGTAATGATTACTCTTTTAACAAGGGCATTAATCCCTGCCGCTAACCCTTACCCAGTGAAATAACTCTTTTGGAGTGATTTAACTTTTTTGGAGAGAGAAACTTTACATTTTACATTTGTACAAATTTTACTTTAAGAAATTAGTACTATTAGACATGATAGAGCCAGCTCCACTTATGAAAATATGAAATTACTTTAAGCGAATATTTAATACTGCTATAATCATATTCATTAATTCTGGGACACGAACGACCAAAACACCGCGTATGTGCGTATCCTTACCTCGGAAGCGTATGTTCCAATGCCCTTGACAACGGCAATATAGCGCGTTTAATGCAGGGCGCAGTAGGGCGTAGTCGTGCGTAAGTTGAATGCATGAACGCTTGTATCAAGCTCTCTGTGCGTACGCCGTGTCCCAGAATTAAAGAATACGATTATAGACTGCTCACTTTCCGTGCATTGCTATTGCCATGCAAGAGTTGCAAGAGTAAGTCTTGAGAGTTACTGATCATACTAAATGGAATAAAGTACTTTGGAGACAACGTAAAACACACCTTGAAGCACATTGGTAAGAAATCTCAATCACATATGCTTTATCTCTGTACAAACGATATGATCTTGCCTTGATGTAAAACAAGTTCATTTTGATGACGTAATTTTTCAAAGTGACGTCAGAATATCATGATTATTAGGTTTTATTTGGACCCACATATTTATATCGCATTTAGACCCACTTTTAAAAATTGATTTGAGGCTCTGGTGAAAGCGTTCGCAGACAATTTTCTTTTCGCAGTGTGTCATAACATAAAACCCTGGAGGAAAGGCTAATCACATTTTCTTGTCTTGGCTTCTTTAGGGCCCGGAGTATCATGAGGCACGCCGGTGTTTTATTTTGAATTTAGAAGGGCAGAAAGCGGTATTCATAGACCGAAGCTATATTCTGCTTTATGTAACCATGTTAAACACTTGGTAGTATTATAGTAAACGACGTCATATGTATTCGTCTTGATTTTCAAGGGTCATTCGAACCTTCAAGTTGAAATGTTACATAAATCGCCCATAGTATAAGGCAAATGGAAATACATCAATTGAACCATGTAATGTAGTCGTCTGACTTTCCAACATTGTAATTGTGAAATGTTTCCCGTCTATAATTGAAATGACCAGGAGCCGAATTTAAACGGATGTCTAAGTGTTATGAGAAGGCGATCGAGTCTCCCAACGAAAATAAGATTTGCCTGAAACGGGTAAAGCCCCTCCGTAGTTAAGGTTCCAAAATATTTGTGTAAATAAGCCCGTCCGGGCGAGATATTAAATCGTATATACATTACACTATTCCAACAACTTTAAATTCAAAGTAACGTTTATGTCGATTGAATTTTTTTTCACTTTTGACACCGTAGTGATTGTGTAAATAGCATCACTGATTAATGTAGCGCACCTATTTTATATAGCAAAACTTGTCTTCAATTTTATTTAGTTATTGCGATTTTTTATGCTTTGTCATTTAGACATAATTTCTTAGAAACGGTTACATCACCGAAAATTATTCTTTTTTACCAAATAAAGCATAATTTTTGCTCAAGATAGCCCGGCAGTCGACACCCAATAACATTCTAAAATGATGTCTA
>JAMKCH010017255.1:0-22999 GCA_023653785.1 Ophioderma brevispina
GCGGGGTCCAGGGTTAGGAGCATGTGCCCTCCCATTTGCCCCTCCTCGCTACGCCACTGCTTCCGATGTGCGTCTTATAAGTGAGTGCAGCCCAAGGTGGACTCCTAGTAAACATGACTATCATGGTGCTCCAGTGACGCCTGGTACGGCAGCGCAGACGGAAAGCATAAACCTGTGCCCCGGATGGACTGGCGCGCGGATGGTTTCTAAAGGCCTTTGACGTCTCCTTTGACAATCGGCATCCTGTGCGCAATTCCAAGATTGTCTTCCCACACAAAAAACGACAGGCTCCCGCGCTCTCAGGCCGGTCGCTGGCACAGATGCCGAACAGGACAGAGGCCTGAGAACGCTCCCCGATCCCACATAGACCACAACCAGGCACCTGTGTGTGTTGAAAAGTTTTGTTAGGTAATTTCTGAACAACCACTTATATGTGGACGCGTTGGTTGAGTCGATACGCGTACCACTCCTACCTCCGTGAAGCTTCGCAACGCAGGCATAGAGTAGAAGGATTGTTGCTCATTAGAACCATCAGTCAACAACATCAGGATCAGAAAAAAATGGTAATGACGGATTCAGGTGATCCAGTAATAAGGAGGCATGTGGTTGTGGTCTAGTGTATAGTAAGTCATAGGACCATTTTTACATTTAAAGCGCCCTCTATATATACACTTAAAAGGCTAACTACTTCATTTTTAAGTGTTTACTTTACTCAACACTAATCCAAGGTGCACATGACAATTAGTATAAATTAGGTGACACGGCATTTTTGCCTTTTTAAATGAGGCATTAGTGTGTAAATACACGGTGTTTCATTGTTTGGTGGCCCATTTTGAAATATGACGCCCTCTAGAGGCAGGAAGCATGCCACAAAAGGTTGCTATTCAAACAATTCCTTGGCGTGGTTTGGTGCGACTAAGTAGTTACATAGTGGATGAATTTGGATCATCAAAAATCAAGAAGATATATGTCAAAAAAGGCATTAAGTGATATTGGCGCATTTTGAAAAAAAAGCCGCATCTCACTCTTTAACCCAGGATGTGATTTTGCAGACACCTGTTTGATAGCTATATGTATAAGGTTCCAAAATCAAGTGTCTCAAAAAATCCCGGGGGGGGGGGGGGTTGAGGGTCGGTTATGGGCTCAGACCTCTAAAAAAGTCTCAAAGAGAATAAACCAAAAATCATTAATAATGCATATCGAGGACACGAATATAAAGATTTATACGAAAGCCGTCATAACATCACCAATGTAAACACATTGACCAGAATCTGCAAAATAAGGTTAATTTTGTTTGAACATTTACACTTAAGATTTAGTGTGTTCATATACGACCTGTGAGTGTACAAGTGTGTTTACTACCATAGTCAATGGCATCATAGAGTAAACACTTCTTAACCTCAACATCCAGAAAAATATGGAAAAATGGTAATTAATTGGCAGTTTTTCACCTATTTAATTGATTAGATTTTTATTAAGATTTATTTGATCATTAATTTTTAAAATAGAGAAAAAAAAACAACAACTGAAAAACAGATTTTGTTTAGGTCGAGAGGTTTCCCAAATAAAAACCAATAAATTGGCCAATTTTCTTCTTGACTGATTATATTGGAGTATGTACAAAAATGAACAAGACAGTTTTCATATATCCACACGGCACTATCCAACTTAAAACGGTAACGTTGCATGATCTAATGAATCAAAAAAAAATTTTTGCTATAGCCGCACATAAACGTCCGTAAAAATGCAATATTGTCTTCTCACTGACAGATCTTCCCTTTGCAGTTGTCTTGCAAGAACAGGGCCTCGGGTGAAACTGTTCCCGAAAGGGATCGGTCCTAATTACCAAATAATAGTTACTTAGTCTTCGCCTTTAGTCTATTCGAAAGAATGACTTGGGTGTTATATTAGTTGAACTTATCAGAATGCAATTTTCCCCAAACGCACAATTAGAACCAGTGCGCCGCTCAATAGCATACTCATTCGATAGAATGCCTTCCTTTAAAAAAGTTAGTGTAATGCGTTTTTCGTATACTTTCACATAACGTATGATTATGTATAGGCTTACACACATACGGCGTGCCAGAAATTAGCATAGAAACAATAGGCTGTATACACACATACATATGTCCATTTCCAATTATTTATTTTCCCATAAAACAATACATCAAATTACATCAACACACAAAACAAACCATGGAGGAGTAGGCAGGAAACCCAATTTAGCTAGGCCTGATAATAACCTACCACTTAAAATACAAAGATAAATAAACAGAAATGGAACTGAGTGTGAAAGAAATCTATAAAGATGAATCCCAGAAATTAGGAGAAATCCCATAATGTGTGTGAAAATACCTCAAGAGACTTCCCTATTGCATGATTATTTAATTTGAAATTTAATTAAATAGCCATATAAATGTTCTGCACACTTTACTCAGTACAAAATAACCGTTGATGTTTAAAGCTTACTTTAATCCATATTAGATAGATTTACGGAATTTAAATATTTCTAATAATTCTTTTGCTACTTAAAATTAGGGTTAGTTTTTACTTGGGTATTCACCAATTCATGACGTGGGTTTAATGTGTAGAGACATTAGCCAAATGTTCAAAGTAATGCAATTGCCATTTACGTTCCAAATTTGATAAAAAGACTCACAACTTGTGACAGTTTTAATCTAATTAACTCTAACCCCAACTCACGTGGGTTCATTGTATCAATTTTTGAATTCATATGCGAATGCTTGAGCATGTGCGTTTCCTTATTTCCTTCTGTTTTCTATGTGTGTATTTATGATTGCATGTGTCTGTTGTTGTTGTTTCATGTGTGTTGTGGGTGTGTGCATGTGTTGTGGCGTATGTGTGTGCATGTGGAGTGCATGTGTGTGTGTGTGGTGCGCGTGTGTGCGTGCGTGTGTGTGTGTGTTTAGTTTGTGTGTGTGGGGTGCGGTGTGGGTGTGCCATAATGTGGGTGCATGTGTGTGTGTGTGCGTATGTGTGGATGTGTGTTTGGTTTCACTTTAACTTAAATCACGCAATCTTACAAAATCACTTTATTGTACGAAATCACTCTAACAAAATTCCACCATAGCACACCACTTTACATTTTGTGAGCTTTTGTGATATTCATTGCGTTAGGGTAAGTAAATTCATTGCCCTGCTTACTTGAAATGTTACCTATGAGGTAATGAGATACGATCGTAGTACCAAACTGAATTTAAAAAAAATCTTATTATACCTCTGAAAATGTTGGGCCGTCAGGACAATGAAATTGGTAAATAATGTCCGGTGAACAATCATAACTAGGGCTAGTGATCCGCAAACATACGCAAATTCCGCAAACACTAAAATTCAAACCTTAGCAATGTTTAAAAACAAATTAAAATAAAACTACTCTACTAGGACTCGAACCTGGTTTCATTCACATCGTAAGTCAGAGAGACCTTACCGCTAGACCACGAAGGCGATTGACGACACCTCTTTTTTTAATACCATTTATCCCACTCTTAGTAACATCTGTATTCATTCATACCTATTGTGGCAAACCGTGATATACATACCAGTAGCGGGGACAATGGTTACTGTCAATGGTGTAAAAGGCACGATAGTCCCGATGAAACTATAGGCCGTTAAACTAATAAAAACCTAGAAACTAATATGAAGTAAGGACTACTATTTCTAGATAGAGGGGTCCACAGGTGAATACTATTGACCCTGGAAGCATGGTCCGGAGTATAAAAAACTAGGCAACATTAGCAAGGACTGGTTTCCTAGGAAACGTGGTCCACATGTGAAGACCATTGCCCCTATGAACATGGTCCGGAGACCGCCGGTTTCTGTAGTCCGGTGGGCTATTGTTCCTAGGGACACCTAGGAACCACAATCCCCCGGGCTATATCTCCAGGGGACTATATCTCCTTTCACACCGGCTACAACATTCACATATGCACTGGTTCATGTCATACACGCCCATGGTTACGTTAGTGCATTGAGTCTGTCAAAATAGTTATCGATGACTGAAACATCACGATTTGTCGAGTATTAAGTAAGCTATCCTCTTTAAATAGTGGCTCAGATTTTAGTCGGGGTACTGTAGATTATGCTCATGGTCAGATCAATAACCTGTATTGAAGTGTAATGGTGGGGATTCGCTATATCATTATTGATGCGCCATTTTATGTGTTTTTATACAATATAGGTTGTCGTCAAGCGTGCGAATGACAATGGCACGTATTGTCCTCTGTGTAAAAAATAATGGTTCAACATTTCGTGAAGAAGGCGGGAGTGGCTTACCAATATTAGAGAGGGCCCTGCCATCTAGATCTAAATTGCAAGATTGACGTTCTCTCATAGCAATCCCGGGATGTATAAAGCCACAAATAATGTTGTTATGTTGTACAGTTTGTTTTACAATGATAAAATTGACCGCAAATTCGTGTAATTTGTCTATTTCAAGTTGATGGGGGAGCATTTTAAAGCATAGCCCTGACTCACAAGTATGCAATACCGGGGGGGGGGGTGGCAGTCTTCCATATGCAAGGGGTATCATCCGTGTCCAGAAATTCACGTAAAAGGGTGTTTTTTCATGATCAGGCACGTAACGACGTACCGTGAAAGGGTCTAAAAATCACCAAAATGAAAAAAAGGGTATATTTTCTAAATGAGGACTTACGGCATTTAGGGTCCATATTCATTTCAACAACATAAAAAAAAAAATAAAAAGCCCTTTCCGGAAGTCTTTTTTACTCTCAAACTGGGCTTTCAAACCCCTAAATATTTCAAAAGGAATCAATATACACCTCATTTTTTTTTTAGCGTCAGGCCTATCTGGTTTGAGATTGAGAAAAATGACGTCGTTTTGTGATTGCCTGATCGTCGCTATACCAAGCTTTACGCATGAAACGGTCAATTGTAAGCAATGAAAACTCATAATTTATTTCAATGATGTCATCAATCTAAGCTTTATATTTTCTTAAAATAACTCTGGGACTTAATTTGGGTGTATAATTGCGGGGATTCGGCAATTTTCAGGCGCTAGAGAATGCCGATTTATCGCTGCCCTTCAAATGCTAAAATCAGTTCGCAAAATACGTTTCTTATCGGCGGATCTCCCGGAGCTATAACCCTAGAAAATATCTTGAAAACTAAATACCTGCAAGATTTCCGCGACCCACCAGTGCCGCTTAAGATCCCTAATGAACAACTTTACATTTTCAGATTAAATTCAATAAACCGTAACCCATATATATAAATTATTTTACTGTTTATCGTCGGTCATAGGTCTACCAACATCATTTTAAGGTTTAACCACTACAAATATCCAATTGTTCGCTTTTTCGGAAGCAAACATAATTGCTAGGGTCCCGCGCTTCGGGCGAGAGTAGGGACAGACAAACCCCCCCCCCAACCACCACCACTTGCATATGACTTATATATAGCACAAAATTGGGTTATTTTTATTAAACACATGACATGTGTTTTTGGAAGTACAATTGCAAGGGACACTCTCCAACCCCACACCCCACACCCATACCCCGCCGCGTAGGATATACTAGCGCCATGGCCGCTTACTGGCAATACGTCCCTGCTCATAAGTTTGAAAGAATATGGGTTGAAGGGTTTTTAATTTACGTATAAAGGGGTAATGATTGTGCATCAATTACTTGCTTATGGTAGGGAGAAAGACAAATAGGGTATATATATATATTGTGGCTACTGTATACTTGTATTAGGGGGCGCAAATTCCAGCTAGTACTTGTTTAGGTAGCTTAGTGCGCTACTGGTACGTGTTTAGTGAGTAAAAATTTAGCTTCGCAAACAGTATTTAGGGGTTGCTTTTGTGAATGCTTGGACACGGATGAGACCCCCTTGTCTATGAAGCCTGGCCCCGGGGATCAGTAGCCTTGGTTACTAGACGTATTAAGAAGTACAACTGACCAATGCCTCATACAGGGTAAAATGTTTGGTTGGGTCAAAGGTCACATGATAAGCAGATCTATTACAAGGAACTAACCAATGAACCTGAAACGATTTACTGGTAAAAATTGAAAACGGGGTTAAATACACTCTGAATGGTGCATCTGGTAATTTGTGAACCTCCTCCATAACGATCCACTCTTTTGGGGTCAAAGGTCAACAACGCCTAACTTTACCTCGTGCCTAAGGGGGCACAGTTTCTCTGTCTAGTGTCATTATTTTTCCCTTTCAATTAATATATTGTAAATTAAAGGGACAAATATCATACCAAAACGTGGGAAAGTGTTTCAAAGAGGTTTTTGAATTAAAGTTTTTAAAAAATTGAAGTGAAATATGATTACTACAAGTTCTTGTTTGTGTCCTTTCTGTGGTTAAAATTATTTTGTTGTTATAACTTTGAAATTACCAACTTAGCCTTGATTTTTGAATCTTTTTACTTAAATACACTGCTTCAACACTCAATTAATTTGCAGCAAGAGGTAAGTAAACTGAGTAAATAACTATTTTTGCACAATTACCGTCTTAAACATGTAAGTTTGTGGTTAGGAGGACTTCCAAATGATTTAAAGGGTATTTGGTGAAATTACCCTCATGAAACGTATAGTTGTATCATTATAAAATAAAAAAAGAACCTTTAACTATTATTTTTCTAAAAACTAAAAAAAAAATTACAATTTAACTCCAATGGGCGCGATTCAAAACTGACAAACGTGCTCATCGCCCCAGATCGTCGCTAAGATAGTCAAGACATCTTACAATCTACGTCCGGTAAAGAACACAGCTAAAATGCCATTTTTTGTTTATACCCTACTAACATGCCTCTTGGTATTTACGAAATAACGTGCGCTGTAAAAATTACAGTGCAATATAAAGGAAAATTTTAAAAAAAAAAAAAAGAATCAAAACAAGTCAAACTTGGCCGTAATTTAACAAATATAGCAAAATACTTTTTTATTCAATTTTCCACAGCCTTTACTACTAAATTTTATAAGAGGCTCCTCTTTGAACTTTGAATTATTTAAACATTATTATACACTATTATTGATTTTCAATTATAGTTCATTTACCGAAAAAATACTGTAATCTTATAGGAACAAACTGGCACGCAATTCTGGCCACCAAAATCCCATAACTACACTTTTTATAGTTTCCATTCCAATTTACTTTACATTTTACTGGTTAATGCATATGTTTTAAACACAATAACGAAATTTTTAAGTAGATGCACAGTAAAATTTTGGTTGACATTTGTCGATAGGCCTACTATGTTAAGGTGTTCGTCAGTACTTTTTTATTTTTTTTATTTTTGTCCTTTGGCCGGTCGTCTAAATAAATATTTTTCAGTGTTTTTACTGTAATAATTGCTTTACAGAGTATACTGTAAATTTTACAGTAATTATTCGGCAGAATTGCTGTCAGTAAAATATACTGCAGAAAAATGTATAATATTTTTGAGTGTGGCAAAATCGCTCAATACGCGACACACTGTACTAATTAAACTTTGACCAGACTCCTATAGCCCCCTGTGTTGATCTCGGAGGAAAAATGAATCTCGCAATATCCCATTGAACGATATACTTTATACTCGTCGTGTGGTGGTGTTCAGGTACAGCCAAACAGACGAATGCAGATTGGTCTGTTTGGAATACTTTCATTTGGCGTTTGGGTATGATTTCCAAAAGTGACAATCTATTATATCACAAATTGGAATGTATGTTTGCTCAATATTTGGTATATGAAAGAGCTGGTTATATAGTATCAAATATGCAAACAACTCAATTTCGCCGATCGGTCGTTGGCCTGTTGGAAGAATTCGTGATGATATGTTGTTCACTTTTCCGCGAGCCCCTGTGATTTTTCCATCGTCTTCTGCGTGTTATTTATTCGCCCAAAAATGATAGTAAGTTTTATGGTGTAAGAACATCACATAGAATCACTTTCAACTTGCTGTGAAATTGCCAGTGTCGTATTTCCACATGCGGGTTTGCCATGGAACGTTGTGTACAGGGGTCAAATGTCAAATGATGATATGTGGTAAAACAAAAATCTCACCAATGTGTTCCTTAGAATAAGATTCAGAAAGGTACTAGTTTTGCCGCTATCTGGGATGGATAGTTCAAGAGTTATTAACAAAAAGGTCAAGATCATTTTGCCTACACGGTAAACAATGTGAAAAATGCCGGATTTGAATGAAAATGTCTCGAATGATTCCTTTACCAACCCATTCATATAAGAATAGTTTGCAATATCTAGGATCTCGCGTTACCAGGGAAATACTCGAATGTAAATCCTGTCCATTGAATCTATGAGTCAGACCAAATTTAGGGCGTTACCATGGTACGAAGTAATCTGGATATGCAAAACTATTTAATATTGAATGGATTGGTGAAGCATAACCCTAATCCCACTCACTTGGGGCTTACATTTATCAATGTTTTGAAGTCATATACAAATGATCGGGGTGTGCCGCTTCCTTATTGCCTTCTTTTTTCTATTTGTGTGATTTTCATAATGCTTGTGTTTGTTGATATGTTTGTATGTGTGTTGTGTAGGTGTGTGTGTGTGGTTGTTTTAATTGTAAAAATCATACGTATTTCAGCATTCGCTGCTGTGTTGTTTTGTTGTAATAAATCCGAATTAATAAAAAATTTGATCTAATGCCAATTTGGTTTAAATCACATTTGGTCTAATGTCCTTCTGGTCTAATATTACATTTGGTCTAATATTAAAATCAATGTTTAAGATCAATTATTTTAGGTTTAACATACAAATGGAATTAGACAAATGGGTATTATTAGACAAAGTAGATATTAGACAAGGTGGTCGACATTAGACCAAGTGAATATTAGACCAAAGGACATTAAACCAAATGGACATTAGACCAAAAGGCATTAGACCATATGGTGAAATATGGTGGACCAGGTGGGAATTTAGGCCAACTAGGGTATAGACATGGTATTAGACCAAATGGTGTTGTGGTTATTAGACCAAATTGTAGTAGACAAAATGGACA
The DNA here is from genome assembly GCA_023653785.1 of Ophioderma brevispina. Classification (NCBI taxonomy): domain Eukaryota; kingdom Metazoa; phylum Echinodermata; class Ophiuroidea; order Amphilepidida; family Ophiodermatidae; genus Ophioderma; species Ophioderma brevispina. Next base: position 8,990 of record JAMKCH010017255.1, read on the forward strand.
TTAGACAAAAAGGTTATTAGCCCAAACGGATATTAGCATTGTGGTTGTAGATAATAATGGGATGTTGATAATGATGATTAGACAAATGTTAGACCAAATACCCTATTAGACAAAGGGAATTAGACCAAATGACAATAAACCCCTACGGGTAATCAAAGGAGCCCAAGCAAGTGGTACGGAACCGCCGAACCGGTCATTTAAACAAAATGTGTTTCTATTGAAATATGGGAGAAAACGACATAACAGAGTACACAAATTAAGCCAATCAGTGAGGACATTGGAGCTCCATATATTGAATGTTCGCCTATGGGATGGCATGTCCCTTAAACGGGCACCCGAGATACAACTTTGTTAAACCGGTGCCTCTGGAATTATATTGTGTTGGGTAGGACAGGATGCATGGCCACCGTTGCTTCACTCATTACAGTCAATGTGGTAGCCAATCAATTGTATAGCGATCGTTGCACAATAAAGCACGCCGAAAGCCGGTGCAGTCAGTAGTTATCATGCATAAGCATGCGGTGATCACGCTGGGTTATTATGGTATGAATTATTGCATAGGTACCTAAAGTGAAACGGTTCAGATTGTTTTGAAAATTTGGCTCGAATTGCAGAAGGGTCGAGCAAAACTATCTGAGCAGTGAATTAAGATACCAGTAAAACATAGTAAATAGGCCCCGCCTGCAGGCCTTGTAGGTCGTGCGTTCGTCCGTGCAAGTCCAAAATCACCGTGGAAATCAGTTCTTTAACAGCAGGTAGTTTCATCTCCAGGTTGATAGTGCCTGGAAGTCTCGTGGGGACTTGTTGACCTCACAGTCATGACGTGGCTAATGGTTTGTGGGCTCTCCACCATCGCAGTTGGTGAAAGTTGTACTCCGATCTTGTGAAGTTCTTTGTACGACCAATGCTAGTTCTGAGTCTGTTTAGGTTGGACCCATGCTTTCCTATCAAGGTCACAGACTTTGGGCGCTAGAGGGGTGTCCACAAATGAATTAGGTTTCAAAGTAGAGGGATGGAACATTGCTCATACCAGTCATGATCCAGGATGATCGATACAGGGATCCTGTGACTGCAGTGTCATGGACTGGGTAGCAAAGTGAATCCTTGGAATTCTCTGATCCTCAAGGGTGTTGGTGGGGGATTAGGCTACCAGGCATCAAATTTTCTTGGGCGAGCTGATCGTCTGAAGGTTCCTCGTAAGGTTTGCAGGAGCTATTCCAGACAAGAATTGGAAGATATTCTACCGGCGTCGCCAAAAGGAACCATAACAAGTATCATTGGCATCATTCAAACGGACATCAATCTGGTGAAGTACACTGGACTCTGCATACTGGGGCCCAGCAGTATTCAGCCGTGGAGTATGCCAAGGGCAACAGTTGATGTAGGTAAGTGTCAAAAGATGCACCCCATCCAGTCCTGCGAGCCTTCTGAGGAGGTTGACACGAGACTGCGTCTGGCAGCGACTGACCTTGGTGTGTTGATTGAAAAGTAAGGATGCGGTCCATTATGACGGCAAGGTACTCGGTTGTTGGGTCATTTGACAGTTTTTCTCCATCTAGAGTGATGTTAAGTTCTTTTTTTGCGCACGATTTGCAAGGTGAAAACAGAGCTGACGGTTTTGGGTTTGCCTGAGTTTCAAGGGCCATCGGTGGAAGAATTGGCTACAGTGATTAGGTCTTTATGAACCATGTTTTAAGGAATCAAAGGAATCAGCAGCTAATCCAAGTGTCGTGTCGTTTGCGTAGGAGTACTGCGACCAATCTCCCTTTGGCCATATCTGCGACGGAGATGTGAATAGACCTGGGTGACCAAGGACAGAACCTTGTGGGACACCATTCCGCAAGTTTGCGCTTTCGAATGCGTTGCCCATTTGAGTCTCCAGGACGAAAGATCGTCTTGGATGAGCAGCGATAATGAACCTTGACAAGCTTGACATCAGGGAAGATTTGGAGTAGCTTGAGGTAAAGACATCGATGCCAGAACTGTATCGTACGCAGCAGTCTAGGTCTATGAAGATGCTACAAACTTCTGTTCTTCTGGAAGGCTGTCTCGATGCCATTAACTAGTCTTACTATCTGATCAGTTGTTGTTTTACCTCTTCGAAATCCAGCTTGGGTGCGAGGGTAAATTGCCTCACGTATCATTGACCTGACAAGTAATCAGTCGATCAAGCGTTATAGATGTGGATAGTAGCGAGATGGGTCGGTAACTCTTGGCTCATTGCTGGTTCTGGGCTTCAGGATTGGGGCCCAAAAAACTGACCTTTGAAGTCTTCCATTGGAGGGAATAGTGACGTTACAATGCAAGTAGAAAGAAGAGTGGAGCCCATCGCACAGCTCGGGGCCATATTCTTCCAGAATTCTGTATGGATGTGTCATTGCTAGGAGCTTTCCCACTCTAAGAACTTTAATTGCTCGGTGATCTCATAGTAGGTGAATGGTTGGGACATGGGGCTTGACGGTGGGGAGGGTTTGTAGACAGTCTGTTTAATTCTGCTTAACAGCACGAGAGGGGCTTCGCCTGCTGGAGTGTGGTATTGACACTTTCCATTTTGACAAATACTTGCAGCGATGGAGTTGGCAGAGACAGGACAAGCTTTAGCTGCAGCTACGTCCGGTGAGCTTGGTGATGGTGTTCCAGGCTTGCGGCTGAGTGGGTAAAGTTGAGATTGGAATCTCCTCATCCCATCTGGGCGTTTTTTGGCAAGCAGATCCAGAGCTGGTTGCCCTTTGCTATTATCTCAGTATCGCCAGTTGGTATTACAATAAACTTGTATAAACTGTCGCAATCCTTGTCCCAACAGGGGGTGTAGGGATACCTTCTGCCTCTTGGAATGGAAGTTTAGCTGCTTGGTGGAGCAGGGAGAGACGTAAGAATAGACATCGTTGATGGAAGGCCGGGTCTGGCAGCGTGGATGTCAAGTTCGCGGTGAGTGTTTGAACGTGGACAGTGGGGCTTCTGAAATTTCTATCTCTTTCTGTAGGGCTGGAGATCGTGACATTGATGTCACTGGTGACCAGCATAGGGCAATGCCTGATCTAGAAAATCTAGGGAGGACCGTTCTGGAGCAGCGGGATCGGATGTTGCTGGTGACTGTTGACAGGTAGGGACAGGGGGGGGTCCATGTTCCCATGACGCCTGAATAGAAAGTAGGTGGATACTCTCATCTCCTTCTTACTATCAAACAGCAGTTGGAGGGTCTGGGGCTTCAATGCCATCAAGAGCCGATTTGCCATTCTGGTCATTGTTGGAGTATTCCCATGCTGTATTTCTACAGTCGAAATCTCCGCAGATCAAGGAGCTCCGCTGAACTACTGGAAGGGGGTGAAGTCTGCCTCAGCTGGTGGCGTATAGATGTGGTGAAGTGGTTCCCATTGCTTCAAATGTTTATCCACTGGATCGGCGAATTCATTGAAGATTGCAGGGTTGATCTCACTTGTATGCATTGCTTCACAGAGGAAGCGATCCATGCTTGTTGTGCGGGAATGAAGAAAAAGGTCAAAACTTCGATTTGCAGCTTATCTTCAGATTCGCAGTGAGTTTGGAGGATGATGATATTCACTCGTGCTTCCTGGAGAGCTGTAAGATGATGTTCACGCTTAGCATGGGTGAGACCTTCAACGTTCAGCTGCAGGATAAGAAAAACTTTGATGCTTGCCATAGGGAAAGTTCCTCTGTGAGTAGCTCAGCAGCCTAGAATTGAGTGTGGGTCTTCAAGATGTTCACTGTGGAGTTTTAAAACACGATGTTTGGACTTACGTTGTTGAATCAGTTAGCCCACAACAGGTGATGTGACATTAACAGGGCCGCCGCGAGAGGCTTCAACACGACTCCAAGGCTTCACACGACCCTTGTAGGTAATGTGGTTCAAAAGTAATGATTTTGAAGCTGCATGTACTTACAGTATGTTACAATGTATCATATTTTGTATTATACATCTGTAAAGGCGGATGTTGTTTACCAGTCAGAGATTGGGCTAGGGACTATAATTAGCCTGTTTTCTTTCTTTGTGTGTTGCAAAAACAGATTGCAAATTCGGGTCTTTCCTATGATGTTTTTTAATGGTAAGATGATGCAAATAGATGGCGTCATTTATGTGAGATCCAATTGGACACTGTTAGTTTATGTTTTATGCATGATGATGTTTGTATGGCTGTTTATAGAAAGTAAAAAACACTTGTGAAATAAATATTAAAGAGATTTGTTCAAGCTAAATTAATTTGCACCGAAGAATTTATCTCCAGAGAAGTAGATTGTGGCAGTACCGTCCTGATATTTTAGTTACCAAGGAGCTTGAAAGCTGAACTGCCTGCTGCCATTTATCAAGCTAAAAGAGCTTCATTTTTGGAATAAAAAGGAATTCCACTTTTGCGACAGACAGACCTTTTGGCGGTATAACACTTGGATTATGTACTGCGGAATATATTAAGAGGCCATATGCAATTATTTAACCTTGAAATAGCGGGCCATGTTAGGAGCGTCCGTATCATGGATACACGCGCCCCGGATCAGCACACTAGCTGAATAAATCCCTGACACCACCACAAACCAATGACTTGTGATACTAGCAAACAACAACACCTTGAAAAATTCTAATAAAAGGACTTTTTGTATATTCTCTTGTAGGGCTATATTGAATTATTATGAAAACAATGTCCGGCCTTCGGGCAGCTGGCGTTTGTCATATATTCAAGCTTTCGTGGAGCAATAACTCCTCAACCTTTGGTCTAAAGAGCCAAATTAGGGTGTCTAAACCAAAGTTTTTTGGGGGTCACAAACCAATTAGCACATAGGAACAAACGATCAAATGCACCCGTCCTTGATTTTCAAAACAGTATCCTATCTGCATGAATTGAGTTTAAAAACTTCGTCCCCCCCCCTGAACCATTTTTAAAGGTTTGGTAAGACCTTCTTGATTTCTTAGTTTACAAAGCCCGAACCCTTTTGATATTGGATCAGGTGAATTGTATAAGTCTCCCCTTTTTTACATTGATATCAAAAACTTTTGAATCGTCCTCCATTTGACGTCAAATATGTTTTAATGAAGTAATAATCATGGGAAACCTGATTTCTCCGATTGTTTCTAAAAATAAAGCCAATTTCTATTTTGAGTTAACAATACAGAATGTGGGATTTTGCTAGGTTTTAGGGGTGATTATGAAAGGAAAAACAAGTTTTATAACCACACATGAGGTTATTAAAGTGCTAAGCATACATCAGTTTTGATAGAATGAAAAAACCAATATTATAACGGTGGCAACCATCCCCTTCCTCCAAAACTGAGTCTGTCTTCCACTACCAAAGGTTAAGGTGGTATGACCGATTTTTTGCCGCTAAAATGAAAGCAAATGATGGTCCCAGTATTAGATGGCAGAGCCATTAGGTTTCAATTTATGTGTTTACCCTGGCCTGGAAGAAAAACTTGTTGGCAGTGGTAAACACCCAACCTTCCTCCCCAGGAAGACGGAAGGTTACCTCAACCTTCAATGGTGGACTTTTCCACTCAAATGAGGGCAAGGAGTTCCATTCAGCCTCCCTTGTGACTATCAAACACCCTGACAATGGAATGCGTTTAAAACACCCTGACACGGATGGTTTAAAAGTTGGGGGGGGGGCTCACCTCCTATCTCTCGGGGGAGCCGCTGACCAGCCTCCGTTGCCCATCACCACATAAAACTCCTCGAGTTGTTCGCCGTCTTTCTCGCATTGCGGCACTGACTTCCCCTTGGTCAGGGGAAATGTATTGTTGTCTGCTTGCTACACAATAGGAGGTGGTGACATATAACAAGGAAGGGGGTGTAATCAATCCCGCCTATGCCGGGAGATTCGTCGGCTATTCGGGTGTTTCCGAGATTGGAGTTCCGTGTTTCGGGAGTGGACACATAGTTTGCGGAATAGTCGGCCAGGAGGGTCCCTTAATCCCAGACACAACCAAAAGTCAGATGGTCGTCGTTGGTGTGGCAGCTCTTCTTTGCAGTTTGCCGTCCAATCTTCTAGATGGTGGACCGTCCACACGTGGATCCGTTCGCCTCAGTCATGAATGGTCAGATTGTGGCATATTAAGGGCCTGCTCTTGGAACCGCGTAATCCCCGGTCAGTCAACGGGAACGCCATGGCAGCGTACCGGTCAGGATTGATAGCCTTCGCTTGATCATAGATTCTTCTCCATGTTGCCCTCATGATTCCAAAGTCCTCGAGTGGCTCGTCTCGAGACTGCCTGGTCCTACTGGCGCCCCATTATGGCTACGGCCAGTGTGTTTCCTAGGCCGGTAATCTGATGTAAGAGTAGGACCTGGTAGAGTCCTCCAGCCGACAGCGTTCCTCCCAGAGTGCAACCACCCTTCTCCGAACCTGTCTGGTGCATTTCTGCAGACTGTACATTGAGGTGGGCCTTCTGAACAGGCTGCCATGCTCCTGTTCAGAAAAAGCAATTCACGAGAGAGCATTATAGGAGTACCATGCAAGGTGTGCCGATATAGAGTTTGATCCATGCAATTTCTGCAATCGTAGACCAGGTTGGCAAATTTCTCCTCAAGGAAGTCTTGCAGGAGTGGGTTACCTTAGTGGTCCCTGACTGTTCGAGGTTCTTTTTTTTACCGAACAGCCACCGGCCAGACCCGTAAAGGGCTTCGGTGTGGCATGACAAGTCCTTTCAGTCGCCCTCTTGTCCCTCTGGTGAGGGTACTTTGATCGGGTGGGATTTGCCATTGGTCTTGCATTTCTTGGTGTCGGAACAGTTTAAACCCACCGAAAGCTTAGTCTTCTGAAACTTCCTAGTGGCTGTGTCTTGTGGCCATGGGGTTCGGACATGCCTTGTCTACGGACGAGGACCATCACCGCTTTGAGCGCAAGGAGGTCTCTATTCTTCCACATGCAGGCTTTTTGGCCAAGAATCAGACTCTTTCTTTTACCCCGAAACCGGTGTTTCTGCCACGTCTCACCATAGTTGCAGATCGGGATTGCAGACAGCTCAGAGAAGTCTGCAGCAAGGGACACATTGAGCCAGCTGGATTTCCTCAGCCACCTGAAATGCACACAAAAACACCATGATTGGTAGACTGGCTTCTTGGTTAGGGCATATGATGTTTGAGCTCACGCTTCCTCCTGGGCATTCTATAAAGAGGCCATCATCCCAGACATTTTGACAATGTCGGTTGGAGGGGTTATATACTTCCACCTTCCAACAAGTCTATTTGATGCATGTGTTAGTCAAGCGGAGAGGGGTGTCGCCGTCCAACCCCTCTTGGCTGATCGACCTAGCATCTTAATTGACCCAGGAGCATTAGGCGACTATGGGTGGGGCTTGACAGGGGTTGCGTTGGCGTTGGCTACCTTCTGCGACCTTCTTCCGCCACCGATTAGCCATGCAGTGGAATTCTGTGCAAAAGTAAGGCTGTGGAAGAAAGCTAGCACTAATACAGTGTATTTCCCTTTCAGGAGTGAGAGGGCGATACACTTGAGTATGATACTTACCTTCCACGACCTTATGGCGCTCACGCCATTTGTTATTCTCCAACTGCAAGAAGGTCGTTGGAAGTTTGTTTGTTTGTTTGTTTTTTGTTGTTTTTTAAGAGAAACATTTTGCAAAGGGCGAATCACAGCGCCGCTTGATGTGGTCCGTGATATTTGGTGCGTGCCATGTCCCGACTATTTCGGGAGTTGGCTCATTTAGCAGTGGTAATGGGGTCTTTAACAGTACCCAATTAAATATTTATGCAAAAAGGTCTATCACTAGTACCACACTATTAAATCACACAGGTCGAGGATCTGTCCAAGAACAATATTCACTGATTTGACAATAATATTGTAGCTGTTTCATTATTATATTAAAGGTGCAACGAGAGATTTCACATATCAGGTGTCCCTATAAAAAGTCGAAAGTACTGATTTTTTTGCCCTGATGTAAAGCTTTCCATCCAAAACATCCCCATCTGAAAGGATTAAGCAGAGAAATGTTTCTTTGGTACTAAAATTGTGAATTTTCTAATTTCGTATAGGAGCAAATACAAAATTCAGCCTATGTTTTATATTGAAATATAAGGAAATCAAAATCGCCCTTTTCTCTCTTTTAAGACATTTCTGTGGCCAAACAAAAGGTAAGAAATCTATTGAGTGTCTAATCTATATGAAGTGACTATTATGACAAAATAGTTTAATGCCTCAAAATCTCTCGTTCCACCTTTAAGGTCAAATATTGTTGTTTAATATTTGTACAGACTGACGAATTGGCTAATTTACGTTGAGAAAAACTTGTAAAAATTCGGATTAAAAGTGCTTTCTATGCTGAAAAGCAATGATGGCTGCATTTGTAAGCATAAAAATATGTTTATTGTTTTTATTGACCCCCAAAACATGGGTATAGACACCAATTTTTTTTTTGCTTCTAGGCCAATTGGCTGAGCAGTTATGATCAATCACATGCCTTATAAAGGTAATTGACCTTTGACCTTGAATATCTGACCAACGCAGCAACTAGAAGGCCGGACAAATTTTGGCTATTTTCATTATAGATTATGGTCAACGTTTTGGTTTATTTGATACTTGTACAGACTGACGAATTGGCTAATTTATGTTGAGAAAACGTGGAAAAATGTTGATTAAAAGTGCTTTCTATGTTGAAAGATAATGATGACTTCATTTGTAAGCCTCAATACTGTTTTTAATTGTGTTTATTGACCCCTAAAACATGGGTATAGACACCATTTTTTTGCTTCTAGGCCAATGGATGAGCAGTTATAACCCATCATAGGCCGTATACAGGGTTTTGTTGACCTTGGACCTTGAATATCTGACCAACGCAGCAACTAGAAGGAGGGACAATTTTTTGTAATTATTCATATATAGGCCTACCAGAATATACAGAGGAGTCCTTTATTAGAATTTTTTTCAAGGTTGTATAGGACATGGTGTCTATTACGCCCTTACTAATAAAATTTATTAGTGTCATCGGGGGCACAAACCCCGTGTCTTGAGTGCTGGATTGCTCAGAAAAGGGAACTGCTGAAGACGATTCCCATGGATTTATAGTATGGGAATTATATATGCCGCAGTTGTCATTTTGGTGTCTTTACTGGGGGGAAATAGAATCAGTATTATATCTAATATATATGGTATATATATATATATATTTATAATATATATATATCATATATAAAACTCACTATATATATTATATATATATATATATATATATATATATATATATTATATATATATAATCAAGTTGACAGAGGTAACAGTACACACCTGGTAGAGGAAAGACTGGAGTGTAGTACAGAAGTACTGAAGTACTGAAACTATTTATGTGTAGTAGGACTCCAGTCCTTTCCTATACCAGGCGAGATGTTACCTCTGTCAGCCTACTGTGCTTCTCAAGATTTAAGCTTCGGCTGGGGGTGTGTGACCTATCTTGTGTCCGAGGCTGCGGCAGATGCGCGGCCAGTCACGTGTAATACAACGCGCGTCTTACAACGCATCTCTACGCGTTGACTTGGAAGAACGCTTTTGTATCCAGCTTACTGCCACATCATTTCATAGCAGGGACTCGTCTCCCTGGATAGAAAAACTGTGTTCTATTCAGAAAACGAGGTCTTGGTGGGCCCCAGGCACTGATGAAGAGCCTTCATCATTTCTGGATGTTTCAATATATATATATATAGATAGATATAGAGATATTATGATTATACTATTATAGTAGTATATAAAGATATATATAGCATATTCTTGGAAACCACAAGCAGCTCTGGTTAGTACATCATGGCTACTGGACAGTTTCTGCCAACATCCTCCGGTGTGGCAATTCATCAAGACTAATGGTACTATACACCATCAATAAAAACACGGAGCATATTTTCTAAAATAATACAGATATGAAACACCTAATTTTAGGTCTACAAATTTCACCTGGCCTATGTTACAGTTCCACTAGCGAGTTCAATAGTTAACTCAGGCAGAAGCGCCTGTTCAGTCTGTCAAGGTTGTTCTGCCATTTGCAAAAATTTGATAGGATTTTTATACAGGGATGGTTGAAAACCGAAAGCAATGTAATCAAGGAGTCCTCTAAGTAGCACAACCACTGCCCGGAGCCACAACAGTGTTTGTGCTTTTATACCTAGGACTAGTAGGATCCTGGATCCAGCCATTGTGGCCCCAAAAAACAACAGGACCACCAAGCAGTGTAGCATTTTTTTTTATTTAATCTTTCTTTAGACCAGGGTAGCCTAAAAAAAGGCTAAAGTCTGATTTCAAAACCATAAAACTAAATGTCAAAATAATTGAGAATAAATGTTATTATGCAGAATAGTGTGAAAAATAACAAGTTTATTCGGTTCTTAGCAGACCGCCTTGATCAGGGAGAACATAACAGCAGACTTTAAAAAACTCGTTTTTAGCATATTAAATTAATTCTAAAAAGAAAATTATTGTGAGCACTGTGGAATTTAAACAGCGTTCCGAATTAGCCGATAGTCCAATCATGGTTGTAGGATCAAGCAAGGTATTTCCTATTCTGCACCTTCCGGGAATAATTATAGTCCGGCGTACCATGTCCGGCCTACAAACGGTAAAGAATAGAGCACTCGATTCAGTTGAATCTTCAGGCAATATTAGTTTAACGCTTTATCCCGTTATCGTTAATGGAGCCCGGACTATGGTTTCCGCCGGACTATTGCTTTTTTACACCGGAATTCTGGCAATTAGCCCGAATACAACAATATATGGTAAGTAATACAAATACCACGACCTACTTGAAAGTGATCTATTTTAGCCTCTTAAAATCGAAAAATGATTATGTCACACCCTCTGTAAGTATAATAATTAAAAAAACTGTTATTATGTGATAGGTATGATTTGGGCCAGAGGCCTATGCCAATAAACTTTAAATTGAATTACATTGAATTGAACTTGAAGCATTAACCTTAACTGCATAAGGGTTTGCACTTCCGTTAGTGTATAAGGGGGAGGGGGTTCCTATGGACCCATTCATTATATAACCTCTTTCCCAAAGGAATTTTTAGATGAAATCCACCCCAGTTCAGGAAGGATTCAAAGACATTAACAATAAGAAATAAAAACTGAAAACAAATTGTTCAGTAAGAAAATTAGGGGCCCAAAACATTGATTTTAATTTTGCGTCAAAAATATGCGAAAAAGAAAATTAATTTGTTTCTGCCATTTTTCTACGGCACTGAATCACTTAGACTTTTGCTGATTACTATAATTGGTGAAGGATGAACTATATTGACATAATAAGCACACATAGAAATGCCTCGTGCCATTTATATTTTTAGGTTTACTTGTATAATTACCATAGGTTCCTACAGTAAACCGCTATACGATGTAGATAAAATATTATGACACCAATGGACCTACTATAAGTTCCACGAATTGTTTTGATTAATGATTACTTTGTTTATGTCACTAGGTGTATGCAGTATGAAAACCGAATCACAGTAACTCTATTAAGATTTTTACATTTTTGTCACGGGCAATTCCGTTAGTGCATAAGGGGGGGGGGGCTCCTAGGACCCATGCTAATTAACGCAAAAAACGGCCGCGTGGATTTGAATTTTCTTTGCACCGAGGCCAGCGCAACTAAAAGTTAGCACAAATACAAAAAATATAAACCAAATATAATTGCAGCAGTTAAAAAAAAAACGCGGCTGAAAAACAAAAATGGGTACCTAGGAACCCCCTCCCATTATGCAGTAAGTGTTAAGGTGATTTCTTATTCATACTGCGCAGATAGAACGCGTAAATTTGTGATTTTCCAAAATAAAGAAGGCCAGTAAGGAAAGACAAGGGTTTCAAAAAGTACATTATGGCTCGGTCGAGACAAACCCGGTGAAAGCAGGTATAGTCCGGCGGGAGCCTTAGACCGGGCTCCATAGACGAAGCGTGAATTGAGTGTCATATTGTTTGCCATTGTAGCTGGACTTGATTCTGGGCGGACTCTAAAAAACTTATACACCGGTATGCGGTCAATATTACTGTCTCGACCTTATCGGTAATGTGAGTGTTCAACAACTACTGTGTTTGTGGCTCATTGTGCGTCTATACTATATCAATGCAACCGTTTACAACAACAAATAACAACAACTAATCTGTTAACATATTTTTCCATTTCATTTATATGAACCATTAATTTCGATAAAAATCCAATTCCAAAAAAGTTAATATGCCATGTTTTTAAGACTTTTATAACAAGAGATTAATAGTCTCTTTCACTGGCATGATTCATGATGTTCCGTCAGTCAATGATGATAGGATACTGAAAATTATGAAGAAAAACAAAAGAAAAACAACAAAGAATTAGAAATTGCACACAGACACTTTTTTAGTAATAAAATATAAAAAATTAACTCAAACAAACAAACGAGAGCATTAATGAAAACATTAATTATTCAGTACGGTGCAGTAAAATGCACTGGATAAAGGCACAATCATACTTGCAAGATACCAAACAATCGTTATTTAAATATGGGTTACAAGTCTGTAAATTACATCTTGCTAGCAGCCTGGACGTACCTCAAAATGTCAGCATTTTGTTTAATTAAAATATTAAAAAAGCAAAAAACCCAATTTTTTATAAAAAAGAAATTCCCCCGTGGGAGGTCGATTGATCATGTGATCTATGTTTAGAAAAAGGCTACTATAAATAGCTAGGAACTTGTCCTGGATTTCAGATATGGTGAAGAAAGTAGATGCCATCATAGGTGGTTTCCGATGATAAAACAGTTCCAAAATTAAATAAGTCCCCCATGACAAGGTACACTTTTCTGGAAAAGTTGAGGCTCCTAACCTGTTACAAAAATGTGAAATGTCACTGCAATGGTAACACATGTAAATGTGCAAAAACAATCACAAAATAGTAATCTTCTCCTTGAATGACGTCTTTTATTAAATTTGATGACGCATTAAAATATGTACTTTTGTGCATAGGATTTAAAACAAGCGAGAAAAATCCCGGACGGGAATTACCAACATGCCTAGTACAACACAAGAATATCACAGACGCTTGATTTTGGTACCACTGGATAGCTATGTCATCTTCTTTCCATTGCCTAACTAAAGAGAGTACCAACATGCCTAGAAGTACGTCAGGCTGACTTATAAAGTTCACATGTCGGCACAAACTGTCAATAAAAACAACTCCATAGTACACATTGTAGAATAGGGGAAATGGGTTTTTACCAAAAAAGTTGGAAATCTGTTTCCACACGTTTCTCTCTCTTTAATGGGATATGACTAGTTTTATACTCAGAGAGTTTTAGTGCTACCTTTTTGTGAGTCGGAAATATATTTGTTGTTCAACCATACATCCAGTTTTTTTATAACTTCCTCAACTTATGAGTAATAGTGACGTATTATGGGAATGTGTACTTAATTTGATACCAATTGAAAAGACGAAATCTAAGCTATTCATGTGGTACAAATGTATGGAATAGGGATGTTCAGTAATAGGGAATAAAGAATCTTTAAAAAAAATATTTAAAAAAAATTCTTTAAAACTGTGATTTTCTCGACTGTTAAAGCCTATGAAGAAAGTGTCATTTTTTATTGTCATCAAATTTAATAAATGACGTCGTTTCAGGGAGGTCAACTGCGGTGTGAAACTTTTTTGCCCATAATGCATAACATTTCCGTGTACATTTACAGGTTTTGTAACCATGTTAAGGAGCCAACTTGTATAGAAAATGCAAATTTGTCAGCGGGATGCCGTAACACAGTGCATGTAAATGTAAATTCCGACGAATGAGTCCGATGATCGTATGTAGTCATAGCCTTACCTCAGGGGGACAATTCGTTCCACCGTTACATATTGTTGAGGCAATTAACCTACCGGTTCGGGCAGCTGCATCGCAGCACCGTCGGCTTTTACGGTTTAGGAGGAAAAGGGCAAATCAACGCTTACTCTAATGATACTCAAATTTGTCGCAGATTAGGTGTCATAATTCAGGTAAACATAATTTAAATGTGTACCGGCCGGGCGTCTGAGCCTTAAACCTACTC
>JAMKCH010017256.1:0-61819 GCA_023653785.1 Ophioderma brevispina
AAGGAATTCGATTTAACACTTAGGCGATTTCACACAGTGATTATTAGTGTGTGGACAAGCTTTATGTAAATGCAAAAAACGATTTTTTTTTTTGGAATTTGAGGGCGCCCTCCTCAGGAAATCTCTGAGTCGGCCTTTAATTGAGCCTTGCAGGACTGTTCCAATACTTGTTTTTTTGGAAAAAACGGACCCTGTTGATCTCTTTTCTTTTTGGATACCGAGATCTTGCAAGTGCCTCTATCAGTGAGCTTGTGACTCACAGGTAATGGTATGACTCCCGGACAATACATCGCTATTAACAACTAGCAGATAAGCTCGGTAATGACTTTAAAAAATGACTCTTTCACCCCATACTAAGCCCATTTTACATGATTTTGGCGGCCATTTGAAAGCGCCCTATATCAGATTGTGATCCTTGTGACTCACGGATACTTGTATGACCTCAAACAACTATTATCACTATTAACTCCTAGTAGATTAGCTGATAAGGACTCTGGTGATAAAATGACTTTTCCCACCCATATTAAGCCATTTTACATGATTTGGTGGCCATTTTGAAAAGCGCCCTTACCTCAGGTGATCCTTTGACTCACAGCACTGTATGACATCAGGAAAACTATATCACTATTAACTACTAAAAGATTAGCTTGGTAAGAACTCTTTAAAATGACTTTTTCACCCAATTGCATTTACATGATTTTTGCGGCCATTTTAAAAAGAACCCTCCATCAGATGATCCTTGTGACTCACAGATATTGTATGACCTCAGACAACTATTATCACTATTAACTACTAGCAGATAAGCTTGCTAAGGAATTAAAAATGACTTTTTCCACCCATTATTAAGCCATTTACATGATTTGGCGGCATTTTTGAAAAACGCCCTCTATCTACCTACAGAATGCCCGATATGTGTGGGTTCACCTTCAAATTGATAGTAAGGACCTAAGGAAGGCCACAAAAAATTTGAGCTTTGCCGGACCTGTCCGCATTCATGAAAACATGTTGTTAACCGAACCTGAACTAGTACACAGCTTTTGTACCATATAGACCTCCATAGAGGATAACAAACGAGCTACATTCCCGTTGCAGGATGAATGAAGAAGTGACCGAGATCTGTCTAATTCACAATCACTAAGGGGAGAGGACTATAATTTTGTTTGTTTTAGTGCCAAAGCTCTCTTGAAAGGGCTGGACGAGAAGCTAAAGGGAAACTCTTATTGGACTGACTGGAACATCAGGCACTCTAAGTATTGGATATGTTCAGTAACTGAAACTTCATAGCCAGTTTTGTTTGTAAAAGAATGGTCGTTTCACCAACCGCATTCACTCCAGGATGGCCAAAGATGGTCAAGTTGACAGGGCCTCGAGGAGATATGCAACTATCATGCAGAATTCCTTTCACAACTCCGGTATAGAGGCAACTGGCCCGCGAATTTCTTCTTCTCCGGCCTGAGAAATGCATATCCCGAAGATTGTGACGTGTGCAAAACACAAATCAAGCTAAAGGATGAACCATCTCTCTCCTCAGGCAGGGGCGTAACCAAACCAGACCTGACCCGGGGGGGGGGGGGGGGCAAGAGTTTTCCCGACTCCGGTACCAGATTGGGGTGATTAATGTGCGACCGTCTTGCCGAAAAGGCCTACACGGGTGGGGTCCAGGGGCCCGCCCCAGGGCCCCTGGGGGTCCAGGGAGGAAGTCCCGGCGGACGTGCAGGGGGACGGAAGCCCCCGGAAGCTCCTGGATTTGACATCTTAGAAGGTAAAAGTTGAATATTTATATTCTTTCCCTGGAGATGGCCAGTGAACGAAAGTGTTGAAAAAAACTCGTGCGCTTGGCCGGATTCGAACGGGTGACCTTCGTATTACAACGCTCTTACCGACTGAGCTAAAAAAGCCATGAGGGTTGCGAGAGGAACCGATAGTAAATTAGGTGTTTAGGTCCGAAAGCGTCCTTCGCTTACCTAGCGAAGAACATCTGAACGGTATATTTCCATACGATTTTTATATTTCTCAGTTGGGACGAGCCGCCGTGCTGGCTGTAAGCGGAGGTCGCCGGTAAGTTACGGCCAAGCGCACCCAGTTTTTTTTTCAACACTCGTGCACTGGCCATTCTCACGGAACAAGATTAGTAATAATTCATCCTTGTCTACCTGGAAAACTAAGTATTAAAAATGTCAAATGTAAAAGTACTGTTAGAGCCACAGATTTCACAATTAAATTCGTTTAAAGCGACAAGATCTTTCTTTCCCTTCTCTTTCTTTCTTCCCTTTTTCTCTTGTCCTCTATTCCTCGCTTTCTCTCTTCCGTCTTTCTTTCTCGTTCCATTTCCCCTTTATCTTTTCCCTTTTCCTCTCTCTTCTTTCCCCTTTTTCTTTTTCGTCCTTTTCTTATCTTTCTTCTTCCTTTTTTCCTCCCCATTTTATGTTCCCTTCACGATGTTTTTTGGTGTCGGTAGGTGGGGTGGCAGATTTGCCCCCGCCCCTAATGGTTACGCCAATGTCTCTGCTTAACTTCCCTTTAGTTACTTGAGCGACTGATACACAGCCTGATCAACCCCATCATCCCGGTTGTGGCAGGAGATATAGTCCTCCGGATCAAAAGTTCGGGAAAAATGGTGAACAATAGGGCAATTGATTCCGTTGACTCTCACGAAACATTAGTTCACGCTTTATTCCGTTGTCGTCATGAGCCCGGACTATGATACATGCCGGACTATGATTACTTTCACACGGCCCTCAGCTACCCCCATGAACTGGCTGGTTTCCGTCAGGTATTTGATCCGTAGTTAGAGCAGTTCATCCTCACGCAGGATTATCCAACCCAAACTTCATCCTGAAGACAGTGATGGACATTTAAAATGGAGGACTACGATAACTAAAAATTATGTCCACATGTTTCTTTCGTAGACTTTTTCAATAGGACTTTCAAAGGCTGCATCCTGATCTGACCAGATCCTCTAGGAAGTGGGATATTGCAGACGACCTGGCTACACGGAAACCGGCAAAAATTGGGATAGAATCGAGTGTGCTCTCAGCCAAGATATGGACCACTCTACTACCTACTGGCAAGCATTGGGGATTGAGCTTAGTGTGGGCAAGAGGGTTTTTGTTGACTTCCACCTGTACAGCAATGAAGATAGAGAGAAGTTAATTATAACTATCAACTCCAATCCGTTTTGCGTTTCCGCATGTCCAGTCTACCAACACATCCTTGGAGTGAAGCAAGGGACAAGCTC
This sequence comes from Ophioderma brevispina, assembly GCA_023653785.1. NCBI lineage: Eukaryota > Metazoa > Echinodermata > Ophiuroidea > Amphilepidida > Ophiodermatidae > Ophioderma > Ophioderma brevispina. The sequence continues at coordinate 3,239 of JAMKCH010017256.1, forward strand.
AACCTATCTGCACATCTAACAGCTTGATGGATACTGGATACGTTAAGAGTAAGCCTGATCGCACCTAGCCGGTACCAGCTGGGGAAACAAGTGTCAAAAACTATTGCCGCAGCCCAACAGAATACCGGCAGAATTGGAGGAGTAGAGAACCGTCCCGTGATCTCCCCTGCTAGGGTTGCCAACTTCTGTCGATAAAATTGTAGGAGTCTCTACAACAACGTGAAGTCTGCATCTTATGCACTGATTCCTAGATTGTCTGCATGATAAAACGGCAGTGTTCATGAACTCCTTGGTATGTTAGATGTTGAAACAGGAGAGGGTGAGAGTAAATACTCTCCCTTGCGGTTGTCCATTCTTGAGCCTTATACCCAATCGGCTCTTCCATTCGCTAGTAGCTGAAACACAAGAACCTCAGTTTGCAAGCATCTCTTGATGAGTTCAGGACAAACGGATTCCCTTAGAGGGTACAAGATGGAGTAGCCATCTGTGATTAACAGGGTCATAAGCTGCTGATAGGTCGACAAAAACATGATCCAAAATTCTTCTTTAAACCATCTTCGATATGTTGAGTTGGCTTGTCGTTGGATTTGCCTATCAGGAAACCTGCTTGTTTTCTGGTATTATGAGGTGTCGTCTATCACAGGTGCGATAAGATTGAGCAGGAGACTGGAGGACGTTCAAATGATTTTAGTAGGGCTGAGGAATGATATTGGTCGATAGCTCTTGAGATTGGATTTTTCCCAGTGCTTTGGGAGTACCATAACATTTGCTTGCCTCCATTTGGGGCTCCTTGGGAAATAAGGCAGTAATTGTAGAAGTCAAGAAGCCACTCCTTGCTACTGGGCTGAACTTTTTCAGATGCTAGTGAATGTTGTCAAAGCTAACTGCAACTGTTAACAGTACCGTTTTCCAGTTCGTCCAAGGGGCGAGTGAAACCAGGGTCACCAATATTACCTTCTTTCAGTCTAGTTTTGCAGCTCTTACCAGATTTAAAAAGCAGTGGTGAGCGCTTTGCGGGGTTTGTTAAAATTTGGTGCTTGGAGGTTCTGTTGGATCCCTTCGAAGCTTGGATGGGGACAATTCTGCTGTTATGGATCATTATCGTTGGATCAATTGGATTCAATTAAGGTTTGCCTAGGTTTTGATCAGCTCCTTGGAATCCTCTCCGTTAGCAGAATTTTAGATGCAAAAGGGTCAGCTCAAACATGCTGATTATACACTGCCTTTATAAATTGCAAAAACGTGCAGTAAGAATTATATTCCAATAGGGAATCTGAGTCACACGGCTCCTCTTTTAAAAAATAGAATATCCTAATGTTTATGTATATATCATTAGAACTCTGTACCTTTATGTATAGACACTGTAACAATCTAATTCCAGAATCATTAACTCTATTTTGTCAGACAATAATAGTTTATCAGATTACCATACAAGAACTTACTGAGAACTACAATGTTAGAAATACAAAAATGCAATTTGCTTCTAAGTCGGTTGAAATTCAGCCCAAAACATGGAATCATTAGAGAAAAATGTGAAACTTCAAGAACTATGAAACATTTTCAGGGCGAAATAAAAAAATATATGATATTGAACTACATCTATTTTTTGACCTTGTTAAATTTTAGAATACTTTACTGCAATGAATATGTTCTGTGGGCTTTTCTTGTATGTTATTTTTTTGTCATTATTATTTTTTATAATTATTATGCTTTTAGTGTGTGTGCGCGACTCTTGGTTAATAATAGTTTTTTTATGTTTGGTTTGTGGAATTGCGGGTGATTTTAAGAGGTCTTTATTGTGTTGATTGTATGTTTAAGTAATGGTAATTTAAGGTTTAAATCTTTTTTGGTGGTGAACCCTATCGGGCCATTAGGCCTTTTGGTCATCCCCGCATTCTAATTTTATTTATCGATTGTCTATGTGATATTGTATTTTTTTAAGGTAAAATAAAGTATGATGGTCGACTGATGATGATGGTATACTCTTGATAGTCTTTAGCACATTCCTTGGAAAGGACTGGTATGTATTCCGTCCTAGGTCTACAGCCTCCGGGCAGTCTTATTCTAGTTGGGCAAATTTGTCAGGGCTTTTGAGCAATCCTCTTCACATTCTGTTCCAGATCATCAGTGGGGAATTCTTTCAGTTCTCCTTTCCTATAGCTTTCCTAGGAGGAACTTTGTTGGTCTCTCTGCAGTTGTTGCTGGTATCGATTGGCGATGTAGGGTAAGTGGAACAGGATCAAGAACAATCTTGCACTATAGGTTAGATTTTTTTTGTTTTTATTTTTATGTCGGGTTGTATATTGCTTAACAGCGTACTCAAGGCGAATTGCGCTGACAACTCGGGGACCACGACAAGCACGCCTGGGGTTTACATGGGGTGCTCAGGAAAGAACGTTACCCTCCAGAAACAGCCATTTTAACATACTTAATCAATCTTATCCTGTTATCTTCATATTATGAAATATGTGCTCTTTTTAACATTGGTGAAAACAAGAAAGAAACAGGAAAAAAATCAACCAAAACAATGACTATTTCCCTAAAATGATTGCAAACTACTTTGTCCACGGCTTACAATAGCAGAGGGGAGGAAACCATGATGCAAAGTTCTCCAACTAAAAAATTTAAGACCTCCTGGTAATAATACTCCCAAATTCCAAGGTTCATTGCTGGTTCTAGAGTTTATTGTTCAGTCTCTACGCACTGCAGATTATTTACGGTGATGTCCTGTTCTTTGTTGATCATATCCTCTCCTTGCAACCTTTTAGAGTGCTTGCCATGTTCCAGAATTCGTTCTCTGTTCCCCTTGACGCCACTCTTACGGGGAACCCTTAATTTGAGGGAAACTTTAACCATTCACGATGAACAATGATCCTTTAACCCAAGAGCATTTCATTAGATAGAATAGGCATTGTAGGAGTCACGCCCAATGCCATTATTGAAAAGTGCGCTTTAACCAATCAATTTGTATTATGATAGGAGACGGGTGAGCGGATTTAGGTCACTTCATTCGAAGAAGAACAAATTAAGTGATGTTTCAAGTGCTTTTTAAGCATTACAAGTGAACAAATTAATCTAAATTGAGGAGTTACGTGTGCTCAAATCAATAACAATTTGCCTATGTACATGTATCTCGCTATTGCAAGCGCGCTGACAAAAGTACGGGTTTGCATTCATTTTTAGGGAAATAAATAGTCATTGTTTGGTTATTTTTTCACTGTCTTTTGTTTTCACCATATGTCAAAAGAATACATATTTTCATAAGCAAAAGTGGCGGTCTGGAGGGTAATCTATTTCGAGACACCCGGTACAGGACAGTCGAATCGTAGACTGAATGCAAGGCCAGTGTAAGTGACATTTTTGTCGAAATTGAGTAGCACAGGGCCAGGCTGTCAATATTAGGGTATGTGGGCGATCACCCCATCTTATGCCATTGAGTTGGTGAACATTACGTTACTCTTGGTTGTTCTTCTTTTATTGAGAGAGTTGCGGTCCAAGGTAACTCCTAGATAGACATGGTACCCATGGGATTATCTTCCAGACAGCCACATTGTAGCATGCACTTGAGCCTGTCGAAGGGCCTTAACGCCAATTAAACCAAGTCCCTAAAGTTTTTTGTTGAGCAACCAAAATTTGAGAGAGGACCAGGTGGCATGAGTCATCCTCATCATTGCGCACCTTATCAGTGATCAATCAGGCAGCCGTCCAGGATTTGACCTACCCAGGATCACAAAAAGTATATTGAGGGCCATAAGCAAGCACATGTTGTGGCAATCTACATCTACAGTCATAAAACCAAAATCAGCAATTTTTTGTTTTTTTTCAGAATTTAACTAATCGGAGCTAAATATTTTGTGCTAGTAAATTTTCAAACCGACAAAATGAACGCTTGGTCAGGGATTTTATAACTTTGTGCAATTGATCCAAATGGTTCAGAGATTTCCATTCATCCTCTTGTCCCACTCTGCTTAAATCAATAATGATAATAATAATAAAATGAGGTGACAAAATCCATGATTTTACAAACACAAGTTTAGTATGTGTCTGCTGACATGTTAGAGGTGGCGAAGATATGCCAGACAATTACAGCATTCCCTAGCCTAACATGCTGATTGCGCGCGAATTTTAAAAGCACAAGCTTGCCAGTGTAGGTGCTCACGCATACGCCGGGCAGTGCTTTGTTTCGTTGGCCGGCATTGACGTCACAATGTCACCTCAGCTATGTGAGGTCATTGGCCCTAGGGAATGTAGCAGTGACCTCTCCTTTTTAAAATTAACTGCAACAAAAATACTGAAGCAAGCTTTCGATTTTTAGTGTACATTACAGAATATTCAAACTTCTGTTTTTTGGGTTTTTTTAGGGATGTGTATTGATTGCATTAAGTATGTGCTGTGCATGGGGCCTCGATATATTTTCTTGTGAGACTCCCACTTTAAGCGGACTAAGCAGGCGATTTGCTAATCCGGAATATTGGGAAAAAGGGATAAAAATTACATGTATTGTATCTTTGTTTAATAATGGCTGATGTCATCAACCTGCAAGTGGTTGGCTTGAATCCACATAAAGACAACAGTACATTTTATACGGCCTAGACCCGGGGGGCCACTCACCCTAAACCTGTTGTCATCCGCGAGCAGAAAAACACGGGAAAGGGTAAGTTTTTCACACCTCTGCGCGACCGCACGGACCGCGAAAAGGGTCACAAAACCAAGCAAAATGGCAAAAGGGTATCACTTTCGCACTCCGCAAGTCACCGTTTAGGGTAGCCAATGGCGGACTGGCCCTCTCTCCTTGCCGAACTAATATAAATGCGACAAATAAACTTACGGTTGAAAAAATGCCTCCGTAACCAAGATTTTGTAAATTTTCCGCACTACTTGTGGTTAAAAGGTAATCAGAGAGAACCTGATTTCAGTTGCATGGCTGCGGGCCTATCTTCTGATCTTTGATTATACACTTGAATGTCGCTATTTTTCTTCCTTTATACACATGAATCGGACAGCACGTCTGCCACACTCCAATGAAATTAAAAACGGGGAGCGTTATTTAAGGGAAAAACTGTACTCAAAACAAACCAACAGATACACCAACTTTGCACTATGGTCTTTCCCAGATATTCAAAACTTCACCGCGAAGACGCCCGGCTTCATATCTGACGGGCACAATGTTTTCCTTTTTCATGCTTATACAGAGAAATAAAAATGAAAATTACATAATTAAGAAATGTGATCAATTCTAGGTTTATATTTGGTTAAATAATTTTTTTTTTAATACTCCGGACTTCTTTTGGGTGGCGTAAACAGAAACATCTCTATATAGGCTTCCAATGGTAGACTACTATTTGCGAAAATGAAGACATATTTCCTATTTGTATGCAACATGTGCCAGTGCGCTTAAGGGTATGCTTTTTGGGTTTTTCTGATAAGGGTTAGGCTGATTGAAGGAAGGATATCGCGTTGTTGTTAGGGATCAGATCTGCAAAAGGTCCTGCTTGAGGATGATACCATGGGAGGTTGGCAAGTGGACCCTGGGGCCTATAAAAAATTCTAACTTGAGATCATAAAATCCTTTCCCTGCTAATGTCCCGTATTTTAAAAGCCATGTGATATGGTGTACCATGACATACGTGTACAGTTTAGAGCACAAACACAATTATTGATTTTTGTTTATTCTGTTATGGGGTGCAGCACTAAACTGTTTGATTTTGTAACCATTTTGAGTAGCATCACTGCATGTCAATTTGCAGGAGACATTATGACAATTTCTCCAATACACTTCATTCTTAGAACTATTGGTGTTTTTTCCCTACATTAATGTAGTTTAATGGAATTGTCCCGTCTATACCCTGACTTATAAGCTTAAAAAACCCATCCTCTCACATTATCGATGCTTATCTCTTCCACTCCCAGATATTAAAGGATTTATTTTTGGTTCAGGTTTGCTATATCCAGAACCCAAAGCGTTATCTTCCAGTTAATGCTGTATACCTCTAAAATAAACAAGTGTTAACTCCAGATTTAGATAACTCTAGTTTGTTTAAACTATAGTGATAAACTTGAAGGATAATTATAACCTCCGACATCGACAGGCAACTTGAAATCATGGAAATGTGAAATAAACAATGAAAATATCTGCTTAATGATTTGAAACTCTATTATTTGCCTTGTCCCAAACTAGCAAGTCTAGGCCCTAGGTTAGCCTTGCCCATGCTCAGTGGAATTTCAGAGATTTAGCCTAAATAGGGCCCTTTCACAGAAGGTAAATTACGTTGGACTTTTGTTTGCCCACCAGATCATCCAGGCATGCAAAGAACACAATTCGTGCACCTGGTGGTTGACCCGCAGGTGATCCTCTTGTATTCTCTACATGCTTTTCCAGAGGACAGTCTGGCCAAGATAGCCTATAGACCTCCTGTGAAAGCACCCTATACGGCTAGGCCAGGCCTATGGATTTGGCAATGTTTGGCGATGTCATCTGCCTCTGACAGTATACTGTTGGCTACTGCTTCATGCATATCACTTTCCAATTTTTGACACAGATCAATTATACTACAGCCCGGCTTTGTAACAAACGGTTGGTGATGATTTTTGTGACATCGTACACCCGCACGCACCTACAACCATTATCTAAACATCGATACTGACTTCCCAACTTGTATTAACATGCTTGAACAGTTCACTTGCCATCATTTAAGATATTTTCTGATAACCTTTTTTGTGAGCCAGAGGGGCACATATCAATTTATATCAAGGGTCCATCACCAATAAAGTGTTCAAAAAGTGGTTTTTCGTGTCGCTCACAGTCATGAACAGTTTAAAGCTTGTTTTTGCCCTTTAAGAATGAATATTTATTAAAGGGGGGATGGCTCGATTTAAGTATCTCAAGTTTTTATTTTGATTCACCCCAAAACCCCATCTGTAAAGTTTCGCGCCAATATTTCAATCCATTTTGATGTGAGGGATAAAAACATGATCAAAATGGGGCACATTTTCATTTATAACTTCCAAACCAACATCTTTTAGCCCAAAAATTTCACAGGGTAAATGAGAAAAAATAGAAGCTTTCTTCTGATACCAACATTTTGACCACTTCCAGTAAAATCTGGGGTCCCTGTGGACGAGGCTATTAGCGATCGGGCCATGGACCTTTAATATAAAATATATACTAAGGAGTTATGTTTTCAAAATGATCCGGACTAGAAGTTGTAACCATGTGAGAAAGTATCAAGCAATAAGGCTAAAGATGCATAACTCTTGCTTATCGCCATGTCGCCAGCCCAAATCTTTAAAATGTGTCCCTGCTCGTTACACAAGAGCGCTTATCACAGATTACATTGCATTTTTATCAGCCTTTATTATGCCCTAATTATTAAGTTCAAAAATTATAATATTGGATTTAAAGTTTTGCAAGAGGTCTCTGAAAGCATGTCGCCAATATTGCAGCCAGATATGTTACCATAATTCGAATGGATACAAAATTACTAAAATAACGATAGAACAATGCTCCAATATGTGTTAAATCGAGCAGATGTCAATGTTATATTATAGCATGTTTCATTTTGCAAAATATGTTTCAAAGTAACAATTCAAGCCCTATAATGAAGAAATCCCTCAGTTACGTTCTACCGCGCAGATAAGTTACCTCCCTCCCGCTACGCTCTTGACAAAACGCCGTTGAGACATAAAGTCGAAGACCACACCATGCTTTATATGAAGGCAAACCTGATAAGGTATAGATATACTAAGTCGGGGAAGCATGTACTTTCAATAGCACATCACACTAAAATGGAGCCCGGCCAGATCCATTACCCAGATACATTACGTAAGTGTTAAAGGTTGGCTATTATACTAAAAAAAGACACTCTAAATAAATAAATTCCAACAATTGTTATTTCTCTGTATTATCACCGTATCCCTTTTATGACCAGATTTCCCTCCGAAGTTGAGGGGGGATCCCTTCGATCCTACCTACTCCTCACGCTACCTTTACTTTTGCACAAGGTCGCACTCATTTGGGCCGACCAGAACCCTCTATACCACATTAAAATTTTCGCTTAAAATACCCGCGAAAATCGCGATAGCGCGCACTATTTTTCGTGCAACTCACCGTCCCATGCGCACTGAGTCGTCCTTATCCCAAAATTGTTTGCCCAAATGTGTACAACACAACCTTCCTGAGACCTTCTTGTGGGTGGAAAACTAGGGGGGGGTCGTAAGGGCGCGTAGGGAGGTAGCAGATCTCTAGTGTTCCCCCTCGCCTTCTGAGAGGGAAGACCTGCGCTCTCGATAGCCACCCTCCGCGACCTTACTTTTGCACATATCCCCCTGGTAGTCTCAGGCGGGAAGAGTACGGGAGGTAGTCACCACGCAGCGATCCCCGGCTCCCCCCGAGAGACTCACCTAGAGCTCTTGAATGCGGCTCACGCGACCGGCACCATGCTGCCGTAGCACCATCCCCTCCTCCCGCACCAGACTCTCGAAGGGAAACCTCTGAAACGTGGTTCGGAACTCCAACCTATAGTATCCAATATCCTGGATGGGAGCCTTGGTAAAAGCCCCAGGGGGGTGTGAGCGCGTACATCACGGGACCTAACCCGAGAGCCAACCGACAACCGATCGGATGTTTTCCGGTGTGGCGCTTCGGATGGTCGGCACACCCAGTCGTCTAACTGGGTCCTTCGCTGCCGACCATAATCTAGAGGCCAGTGGAGATGAATACTGGTTTTGTCTTTTCCGGACCCTCGTACGCTTAAGTACCTTTTAGAGCCCTAGACCGGGCACCACCAGGTTTCTCCTACCGTCCTGCAGCCAGGCCAGTCCGGGAAAATACTCGGGGCGTGGTGTGAAAGACCGGGTCGGATTCTTAGAGAAAAACCCGCGCGTGGGGAGGATGGACCCACGCCATCCTTCTACCACCGCAGTGAGCCTCGTCAATGGATAAGGCTGTATCCTCGACCCACCCCGCCCACCGTCGCCCGGTAAGCGACTCCACAGAAATGCCGTCTTCCTGGATATCCAGGAGACTGCTTCTCTCCAGTGCTCGAATTCCTCGGAGACGCTAAGACTGGAGCACTAGCGGTAGATCCGCACTCCGCAACAGTGAACGAACCGGGGGGAACGAACCGTAAACATGCGCCTTCAGCAGATTCGTGAGGATCGGGCTGTTCGAAACGACTGTGCCGTCTCTCTGAAGCCCTCCATGGAGCGCCCCATCGTCGGTGCGTGAGCACCTACTGTTTGGGACCCCAACCCTCGTGAAATTCGTTAGGAAAATCCCCGATCTGCCCTACAGACCAGACAGCGGATCGTTCACGATTGCGCACCACTATAGAACCGGCGTAGTCGAGAATCGTAAATTCTCTATAGTTGACTCGCCTTGCCTGAGCACGACGCGGGCAGCCTGTTCCAAAAGTCCCGCCTGAGTGTAATGTGTTTGCGGAAATGCGCCCAAAGACAGTCAGGTTGAGAGCGCGATGGTACGCTCCGGGACGGACGTGTCGGCTGTAGTACCCGCTTATCAGATCCCCGCGCTGGGAGCAAGACGGGTCCCCCACTAGCATTCTCTAGAAGCCTCCGGGAAACCACAGCTGAGCCTGCCACCTGGGGGTCCACCACAACCAGTCATTGTTCGGACCGGATCCCTTCTCGAGGACTCTCGGTATCATCGCTATGGGGTTTAAATGCGTGGCAATGATCCCGCCCAATCCGCCACCATTGCATCCCGACCCACGGGCTCTGGGATCTTGACTCCAGAGTAAAAAATCCGGAGCTGGGATTCACGGCGAGTCGAATAGGTCCACGTGGGGACGCTGTACCTCTGAAAAATTTACCGGCAGACCGCCGGCAGGAGGTGCCATTCCACTGACGCCCCCCTCACCCTCGATGGCGCCGCTGAGTGCCCTTTCGGAGAGTCGTCCGCTAGGACGTCTCCACCCCTGGTACATGGGCCGCTATCAGGGTCATGCCCAGTTGCCTGCACCACCCAGGAGCCTGACTGCTCCTTTGCAGAGACTGGGCTCCTTGTCCCTCCCTCCGTTGAGGTAGTACTACCGTCATGTTGTCGCCTCGGACCAGGATCACCTTTCCCCTTGTCCGGCGACCCCGTGCTTATGCCAGCGAGATTGCCCAAAGCTCGAGCACATTGAAATGATGGCGAGCTTGCATGGGTGACCAATGGCCTGACACTTGGTGGGGCCCTAGGTGGGCCCTAGGTGGGCCCCCACCCCTTCGACGCATCTGTTGGCAGCGTCACAGAGGGTGCTAACTTTCTGAAGGGCGCTCCACTCCCCTCCAAGTATGCGTTGATACGTCCACCAACTGAGGTCGGGGGCCAGCTTTAGGGGCACTGGAATCCGGAGGTACATTTGGGTGGAACCAGGGTCGGAAGTACCCGAGCATGTAATCTGGCGTCCCCTCATGCGTAATCTGCATGGGGACGCATCCCGAGGAGCTGGCCAGAAGTCCCGGAGCCGAACCATAGCCTGGCTGGGACCGACCGGCTCTCCAAGACTGCTCGGGCACCCTCACGACCGAGGCTACTCTTCTTTTCTGCGAGGCTCACCTTTGCCGACAGAAACCAATCAATCTCGCTCCCAGAAATTGGGGGTTCTGGGAAGGCGGGAGGACTGACTTGTCGAGGTTAACGATGAAACCGAGAGACCTCATCAGGTCCAGGACCTCCTCGATAAAGGACTTGGAGCCTCTGGCGAGGAGGCTCCATCCAGTAGCCAGTCGCTAGGTCGACGAAGATTGTCCTCCCCCATTCGCCTGAGGAACTCCGCTACCACCTTTTACGACCCGTGTGAAGTCCGTGGCGCGGTCGCCAGGCCGAAGGGCAGGACCCGGAACTGTTAAGCCACTCCTCCGAAGGCAAAACGGAGCCATTTCTGTGAAGGATTCGTGCACGGTTACGTGGAGATATGCTTCCCTCAGATCCAACGTGACCCCCACCATCCCTGTTGAAGGACCCCGAGAATTGCTTTCAGGGTTTCCATACGAAAGTGTGGAGGTCGGATGACCGTGTCAAAAGGTTTCAGATTTAAGAAGGCCTCCATCCACTCCCATCCCCCTGACTTCTTGTGGTTAGAAGAATGTGAATAGAAAGCCCTCTTTGATTGATGCGAGAGGCATATCAGGGCACGTTTGGCCAGCAGTCCAGCTATCTCTTGCACGACGCGTCCCGCTTGGCCGTGTCTCTTGGAAGATGGGTGAACCTCACCCCTCTGAATGGGCGAGGGCAGGCTTTGAACTCTATTCGTTACCCGTTGGGTTACCACATCTAGGACCCGATGGTCCGAGGTCACTGCCTGCCACGCCCGGAGCCACAACTCATTAGGCGACCGCCTACCCACCGGGGGCGAGATTGCTGTGTTGGGTATCATAAGCGACCTGTGCGGCGCCTTGACCCCCTCGGCCCTTGGGCTGGCCTCGACTTTTGCGTTTACCTCTAAGCCTCTGTCTCTTACGGCTGGATTTACCCCCGCTTTACCAAATTAAACCGCCGGAGCTACCCTCCCTGGTTCGTCTGGGGGCTTGATCGCCCTGGTAGGGGGTAGCTGCTGGCTGAGCGCCCCATTGAAGGTCTGGAGGCTTTGGGCCTCGGCTCCCCGCAAGGGCTGTCGGAGTTTCCCTTCTTTCCTTGCATGCCCTGAGCGCCTGAGGATCCGGCTTTTTTGTCCCGAAGCGGCACTTCTTTCTTTCCAGCTCTTTAGTCTGAGGGAAGGCCATTGACCTCCGAAAAGGTCTTTCCCCAGGGGCGCCTCGAGCATTGCACGGAGTCCGTGAAGTTCAGGCTTTGGCGACCAGCGGGCGTCTGGATCTCACCGACGGCCGCTATACTAGCGAAATGCTCGGCGAAACAACCAGATGATTAAGGTCCGACACCACGTTGATCGGCCTATCAGTGTCGGCTTTGGAAAGCGACCTTCCGGTTCCGTCAGGCCGTGCCAGGTGGGCGAACACCAACTGCTGGGCGTTGCTCAGGCGAAGGCCGTTCCCTAGCAAAGGGAGTCAAACGCTCGCAGCGCGCCGTCCCGCTCCGTATTCCATGGTCGAACCCGGAATGGGGCGGGGCTCGAGATTTACCCCCCAGCGCCCCTCGACCCCTGGGGGAGAGTCTGAAAAAGGGGGACCGCCCCTCGAATTCCCTTCGCCGAGTCATCTGCGGAAGGCAGGGCTCTGGGCAGCAGCGGTGGTATCAGAAGGGAAGTCCTCTTCCCGCTCCGGGAAGGCTTCCTACCAGGGATCCTGTCCATCCACCTTCCCCGCGGTGTGAACCCCGGTCAATGTGGTCTTAAGATCCCTTGACAAGGTATGAAAGGCATTGAGCTCGGAGGCTGGGGCGGACCGGGCTGTCACCCCGATATCTGACCCCCCCTGCGGGGGAGATTTAACTCAGCCGCAGCGCGGGCGTCCTGAAGGACCGCACGGCGAAAATGTGCCGAAACTCTAGGTTCCAGCCGGTCAGGCAACTGACCTTCCACCGACTCGTAAGACGAGGGCGGACCCCGTATGGGTCGCCCCAGGCTCTGCAATGGTCTCTAATCCCATGCGAAATCGTTCCTCCGGCCTCGTCTCCTCCGGCTGAAGTGCCGGTGGATTGACGCTCCCTGGGGGGAGGTCTCCATCCCGCGGGACCATGCGACCCTGGGTGCGGTCTCCTCCGGCGGAGGGGCGTGAGGCCGTGCAGTTTCAAGAGTCGCCCTTCAGAGTGAACCCTTTGCCATAGATGCCCCGGGTGATTTCGCCCAAGGGCAGAACGGCTCTTCTGCTGGGTCCGATTGTTGCCTGTTTTCCTCACCAATTTGTGGGAGGAATGAGGATGGCAGGTACACCCACACGGTTTTTCACCGTGAGGGCCTTGGGGGGCCACTTAAGAGGCCGGCGTTAAGCTCGGACCGCCCACCCCCCTCCCGTCTAGAGCCTTGTTGGGGCCGACGGAGGTTGGTGTTGCTCTCCATCTCCCGTCCGCCCGAACTGTCGGAGGGAGGACCAGTTTGGTCCACTACGTGAAGGTGGTCACGCTAGGATCGCTTGTGTAGGATCGGACTTTTCTCACCGCCCAGCATCGACGCCTAGGTCCCCGTCCTGAATAGTCCGGTCGGGAGCTACGACCCGGGTTTGGTTCCCCCGCATTTCGACCTGCCTGTGTCTGGTCGTTTGTAAGGTGGGAACTGCGACCAACCATCCTCTCCGGAGGAGCGGGAAGGGTCTCCTCCGTCGGAATCAGCTCCCTTCCTCCCCCTTTTTGAGGAGGAGATGGACGCCGGACTGCTCCCCCGAAAAGACTCGCTTTCGCTCAGCATCATCATGTATAGCGTCCTCATTACCCGTGGGAGCGGCTCTTTTTCTAGCCGCGAAGCTCAGCTCGTTCGGGGCAGTTAGAGAAGGGGGGAATCTGGCTTTGGCGCAAGGGCCCTCCTTTCGGCTCGAATCCTCCAGGATAGGGAGAGCTGACCCCTGACAGAGGTTCCTGCCATCTGTCCAATAGATTTTAAAGATAAAAACCGTACCTCATTTGGGGTGACGTGTTTGGGTCTCCAGACGATGCACGTGGATGTCCTCGGCCGCTCTTTGAGGAAGACCTAGCCCTTGTCTCGCCTGGGTCCCCGCTGATCAAGAACGCTACCGGTGGCTGGGCTTCAAAGCCCCCCTCGGGGAGAGCTGATTCAGGGTTCACCCTGGTCGTGGTCCCGTTCTGAGCTCCACTCCCGACCGGGCGCTCGACCTGGGACTTGGCGTTGAATGCCTTCCTCCAGGCGCTGGTCTAGGAGCGGACCGGTCGGGTCTCCTACCTGGGTCTCGACCATGGACCTGGTCACGCGCGACCGTGAACTCGCTGTGACTGGCCTTGAATGCCTATCCTCCAGGGAGCTGGTCCAGGAACCACCGTGGTCGGGTTCTCCGACCTGGGTCTCTCGACCCCGACCTGGTCCTCCCGTACCGTGAGCTCGACCTGGGGGCTGGGCTCGAGAGTCCGCCCGTGGGAGCTGGTCCAGAATTACCTCGGTCCGTGTCCCGACCTGAGCCCCGACCCGGGCGCCTGCTTGGTTTACCTTGGGGCTCCGACCCTGGGGGTGGCCTTGGGGGCCTGCCCCTCGAGGGAAACTGGTCAGGGATCACCGTGGTCGGGAGCATCCATCGACCCACGTTGCCGTCGGGCGCCCTTTTGGGTCGGCCTCTTGGACCGCCTGACGTCGCGTCTTTTTGTGACTGGATCTCCCTCTTGTCGTCGACCTGCCCAGCTTGAGCTGGTGGGTCGAACCCGGGGATCCGTCTTTGAGGACCTGCCCCGGGGAGTTCTATTTAGAGACCCCCTCTTTCAGGAAGACCGTAGATCAGACACGGTTGCGGACGTCGGTGGTCGGGGGGAGCCTTTTGGGGTCTATTCCCTCTGTCCCGCCCTCTGCTGGCTTTCCCCCGGGGGGGCGCGCTGAGGAAAAAGACCTCCCTGATACCCCTGGCGAAGTGCTTCGTCGGAGAGACACATGGGGAGCATTGGGTGTTCCCCTATTCCCTTATGACGCCTCCCAGGCGCTAGTCTCACGGACTTTGCCTGTTTGGCCTTGAGGGATGTCCTACGTCCCTCAAAGGCTTGCCACTGCTCGTCTTTCCACTTTTCATCGATGGTCAACCGTTGTCCCGGGTGCACTTCTGCACACCGCACACAGGGCGTGGGGGTCCCTGCTAGACCGGAACCACTGCAGTTCTTGCATCCTGGGCTTTGTTACTTGGTTGGAGTCCATATTGTGTGTTTGCTTGATTGGCCTATCATGTAAATAGAATTAATGAAATTAACAGAATTGTACCCCGGGAGAAAGAGGGCCGAGGGTTCTACCCCCCCCAAAATCAACTGGGACCAAGACCCGCCCCCGAAAGATTCTCTATCCATATCGACCGGCTCCCCCGTGGGCTGCCCCTAGCGTTCCCCGACCTATGGAATGGGCCCCCCTCCTCCTCCTGTAAGCCCGACGGGAAAGAGACCCTCGACCGTGTCCCGACCTCGTAACCCAAGTCCCGACCTCTGTGCGGAGGGAGGGGGATAGGGGCGGACTTCCTCTGTAAACTCGTAATAGGATGGTATGGGGCGGTAAGCCACCGACCTTCCGCTCAGGTTTAGAGGCATCAGCTACCCTCATCCCCACCCAGCATCCCCCCGGGACCTGGGAGCGACAAGGAGAGGTGTGTCAGGGGTGGCCATCGCTAACGTGAACCCTCATGGATTGTATGGGGTCGGTAAAGCCCCACCTTCCCGCCTCGAGTCTAGGAATCCAACGACCCTTCGACCCCCCCTCCCCCTCGGGAACCCGAGCAATCCAGGGGGAGTGGGCCGGGATAGAGATGGAAAGGTCCCCCCACCTTCCCGAACTCAAAGAGAACGGGCCCGCCGGTCCCAGAAAAACCCAGGGACCTGATGAGACCTAGTTTTGCCCACTTCCGGTGTGAGAGGGGGGTCCAAAACACGTTTAGATCCGTCCAACCCATCCCTAGACGATGGGGAGACTCTCGGTAAAAAACTCCAAACTAAGTGCATGGTCCCATTTTTGGGTGAACCCCCCCATTCTGACTCAACCTGCCCCAAAATCCCTCTATACTCTACGGGACCCCAGAGACACCCCCGCCACCCCCACAGGGTGACCCCCACGATAGGCCCCCGGGGTGGGGTAGCGAGTCCCAGGGGCCCAAGGCAAAAAACCAAAATGATTTATGGAACCACAAGCGCACCATACCTGAAAGTAACAACTGATATCAGCCTAAAAAATCCGATCAGGAGCTTTTTACCATCAGCCTAAAAATAATATCATCTTTTTTGGACCAACTGCCTATCATAAAAACCACCGTTTTTTAGCACGAACCGGCTTACCATACAATCCTCAACATGGCGTTATATACGCTAAATTTGTTTACACTTTTCCTGGCCCTAGCCGGATCAATTTAACAGGTGAGAGAGGCTTAAAGACCCGTTCTTCAGGAAACGTCCTCGTCATAAAGACGGAGGTAGCATGGGATTTTTACAAGAGGGGACCACAAAAATCTCGGGCTCGATGCGGTCTCTTACCATGTATCAATGCGAATATAGCGGCGAATCAAAACCTGAAATTCATCTACGCGCCGAATATAACCAAACTCGTAGGCTAACGTTTTGGCTACGGATCTTATGTGCTCTGAATTACTTGTTCTTTCGGGGTGGTCGGTGCAAGCTATTATTTGCCGGCGATAGCAGAGTTATTCCGGTAGCGTCAGCGATAAACATGCTCCCATTTGGAGAAACAGTTTGATAAGGACGACTCACTGCGCCTGGGCGGTGAGTTCCGAAAATAGTGACGCGCTATCGGCGGACTATTTTCGCGGTAGCGAAATTTTTTAATGTGGTATAGAGGTTGCTGGTCCGGGCACGAATGAGACACTTTTTGCAAATATGTAACGGTCGCGGAGGGTAGCATATCGAGAGCGCAGTGTATTACCCAGGTAGAGTTACTGAAGACATGTCATCCCATGAAGAACAAACTAGACAGATAATGAATATTTTGAATTAATTTATTTGACCACACTATCACACAATGCCAACTTCAATAATAAAGACCTAACTATGCAATGGCCAAGTAAACTTTGAATAGCCTACAGGCGGGGCTTCTGTCCCCAGCTTACATCGGTTATAGCTAGTCGTAAGAAATCCAATTAGATTACAACATGAAATCCCCAATGAGTAAGACTGGCCAAAATCAGAATCTGAAGCCGTCTGGGGTACAAAATTCGTTAATGTCCATCCATCTTTCCTGATTTCTAAATTTTAAACTTTTCCTCTTCCTTCTCTCCTAGAGTTAAAACCTATCAGTGATTTGCTAAATCAGAAAATCGAAAAACAACAAACTCAGATTTTTGCATTTTTGGACAAGTAAGTTACTCCCAACAGGGCCCTGCAAGTGATAATTCTAGAAGCATCCAATAAGTAAAACTTGATATTTTAGTCTTACTGTCCGTATGCACAATTATGTCTGTTTTTTATTTCTGTCAGTAAACGCAATTGTCGATGGACAAATTAATTTGGAGGGGGATGTGTTGCATATCAAAAACTAAAAAGCTGAAATTGCTCACTTTGTTAAAAGACTAAATGCTTCAACTCATTGCCATAACTTTTTTTGTATCGATATGTAAAGGCTTCATCCCAGATTCAATTGAATAGATGTCGTAAGACTACGACACGCTATCGATTCTTTGTTTGGCGTCATCAAAGAACGGATAATTTCATGAACATCGAGGCCGAGTGAAGAGAGAGGATTCTGCCACGTAAAGAATTGTTTTTTTATAGTGGACCAAAACCTCTACAATCTTAGTCGTGAGACCAAGCCGGTCAAAAATATCTGGAACAGACGGATAAATGTAAAAGTACATATTTTCGTAATATTCCTAGTGGACGTAAAAGAACTTGAGTATTGTGTTACTTATCGTAATCATTTTCCTTATGTTACTGCTCATAAGTGTTCAAGTTTGGTGTTATTTCTTCGTGAAGAAAGGGACTTATTTTAATTATGGCCTTAAGCTTACTACACGGTAATCGTTACATCAATTTTCCACTACTGATTGGGTCAAGCATCCAACCTCTCAAAGAATGAATCGTTCCGACACGTGCCCCCAAAACGTTTAATGAACTAACAGGAATAAAAATCAGACTACAGTACAACGTGTAATTGAATGGGTTCATATTCTGGCACTTGGGCGTTTTCTTTCTCTTCCCTTTTCTGTCAATTTTTCAGTTGGAAATATACCTATGTTAGTCCTAACTAATAACTTATGCCTTCACTTTTAAGCGATTCCTACAGAATTTTTAATATTTTTTATCTTTTCGGGATAATCACTGATAGTGTCTTATGGTAGCTCAGTATGCATTGTGGATCTTTTTTTCCCAGTCCGCTTATGATGAGGGGGTGGTATTCCCATCCACGGCCATGTACTGCTGAAAGGTGCCATCTGGATTTTTTTACTATGGTAGAATGTTAAATTTTTTTTATACATTCATTATTTTAATTTCCCTGACAAAAATATGTGCCTTTCACTGGAAACAGCTTACTCGAGAGACATTGACATTTCCAGAAGAAGACGTGCCCACAATTTTTTGTAGAACTGATTTTTTTTTTTTTTTTTTGCATATTTGGAATGCTTACAATGTATTAGATCACCCCCGAAGCGAAAGCCCGAATAACGCTTCCTTTATGTAGTACGATGATGATTTATTAATAGTAACCCAAGCATTGTGTTCGTTGGGATGATTACTATAGCAGGCAGTTCAAAACAGAGGTCTGCATTTTTCTTTTTGTACTTTGTTTTGTTTAAATAAACCTCCAACTTTCTTGGAAGGTGGTCTACAATCGATTTGGTGCCATTGAGAGAACTTTGTATCCTAAAAAATTCCTATCACTTTAAAACAACTTGAAAAATACAAGGTGAACTTTTTTTAATGATCCAATCAAGCCATATCAATGAGCTCATTTCTATGTGCAAATTAATGGCGACATAGTGTCATGGGTATTACTTTCAGATCCACCACACCCACATCACCAGTTTCAATCAAATTTGGGATATTGGGATCCATTAGAATCCCTTTGGTAGTTAAGCAGAGACCTTGTGTGAAAAGCAGTAAATGTACCGTAAGGGTCGACTTCCTGGCCTGGGACATAAGATCGCCTATTGTAATGTTATCAGCTTTCCTGCTTTCGTTTTTTTTTCCAGATGATTCTTTGCAACATGCAGTCATTTTCATTCTGGTCACTGTTATTAGACAAGTAAAAAAAAACAATTTGTTTGCCCGCTAATTCTGTCATTGACTAGAAATATGTTTTTTCATCTGATTTGATTGGAAGGCACAA
The DNA here is from genome assembly GCA_023653785.1 of Ophioderma brevispina. Classification (NCBI taxonomy): domain Eukaryota; kingdom Metazoa; phylum Echinodermata; class Ophiuroidea; order Amphilepidida; family Ophiodermatidae; genus Ophioderma; species Ophioderma brevispina. The sequence continues at coordinate 22,102 of JAMKCH010017256.1, forward strand.
CACCAACTACACACACAATGAATTTTTTCTAGAATTTGTTTATTTTTTCACATTAAAACAGTTACGCATCCACGCTGTTTTAACCCCATTCAACTTGTGTCTTTCATTATTTACAACTAGTTTAAGAGCGTGGCGACGTGTTTTTGACCAAATTTTAGGAAATGCCAGGCTCTTTGTTCATCTCCTGCAAAAATCCAGGAACAATCACATTGTGGGAATCAAGCCATAATAGGCCTACACAAGTCATGATTTGTATGTTTATAGCACCCTCTATTTGGCCCATTCTCATAAGAAGATGGGGGGTAGGACATCCACAACTTAACAGTAACAGGAATTCTCTATGCATCATGTTTCAGGACTGTACCCAAATGGCCTCGCTACAAGGTCACGGTTCTATTACATACATGTTAATGGTAGCTAGGACACCCACTCATTGGGGGACCTCAGTTTTTCTTACACCATACCCAAGATTGTTTCCTCAGTGGATCGGCCCAATTACACCCACACCACCTCTTCAGGTGGGTGGTGGTGGGTGCCTGGTTGCCAAGGAGGCCAGAAAATTCCTTACCCACTTGTGTTTCTCCAGGGCAATCTACTCACTATTTTACACCAACACGACTCGAAAACGCTTGCATGCACAGCAACCCTCTTCTGTAGAAACACCTCTTATGTAAAGAAATTTCATCGACGGTAATAAACAATACCAGTTATGGTCCACATTGTTACTTTTAAAAGAACATTAGAATGCTTATATGTGGATGATGGCATTTAAAGTTTGGAAAGGTGGGGCAAAGGTGGTCGAAAACCCCCGATCATGGTTCCTATTTTTTCATCATATGTTTTTCATTCAAACTCACCCGAAAAGCAAATCATCAGATAAATCCGATATAAAAAATTTGAGATTAAAAAAAAAGTTAAAAAAAAATAAATTAAAAATCAAAAACAGCGGTCTCCGATTTCGAAGCAAATTGTGTTTACTGATAGCGTAGTATGGCAAGGAGGACGGTAATAATGTTTTTGGAGATTGTAGTTTTTGTTCATTAAATTAAAAGGAAAACATTGTCTGGGCCTAAATTTCACTGGGCTAATGAGAAAAATATCACAACTTTCTTTATACCAAATGTCACATTTTGATGGAGTAAGGTGGGGGTTGGGGGGGGGGGCCCCAAGGTTATGTAGATCGCGGTCATACATACAACACCTTTTAGACATCATACCCTCTATTTTTCATTCCGATTTGTTTTGACTGGATATATTTTTTAAAAACATAAATTTTACTGAACATTAATTCAATTACAATGAATTGATTGAACCCGATCAAACAATTTTGGCTTGCAATTAATATTTATCAACCGTACTCTGTGCTAAACTATGTCCCTCCCACATTACAAAATACAACTGTGCAGATTGCATTATGGATAGCTCCCCTGGCTGCGTGATATCTGCTGCTCCTTGATGACACATTATTCTTGGGACGTTGTCTTCTCGGGCTGCTTTGCGGTAGCTTCATGAATTTTGCTCCATCCTGTGATTAAACTGAAGTAAACCTGCAATGATGATGCAGGGCCTAGAAAATAATAAAATAACACTGATTACACCACTATTAACAAGTGGTCTTTGATTTGAAAAAAAACAAAAAAACCTTCGTTTTTTATATCCTTGCGTTGGAAGGGGTAAGTTTAAGATGACAATATCACCACTCAAAAAGCAAGCTGAAATCAAGTCAAGCCAGCCTAAAAAGAATAAATGTATGCGAGTGCACTCCAGTCAAGTACTTAGTTTTATTAAAGGCACGAAAAAAAAAAACAACCCGTTTTACGGCCCACCGGCCCCGGATTTTCAGTTTTTGCAGATTTTTTTTTTTATGTTTTCACAAAATTTTTTATTTTTATGAAAAAAAATCATCCTGTTTTTAGCCCAAATTTAGCATTTTGCAAATTTTTTTACGAAAATTTGTTTGTGAGGTCAAAATTTGTCCATTTTTTTCTCATTGATTTTGTTCAGAATTTGGGGCTTTTTTTTTTTTTTAGGCCGATTATTGAGCGTCTAAGAAAAGAAAAAAAATTACAAAAAAATTTGCCCCACCGAAGACCGACCGACCCCGACGAACCAGGCACGAGCCATGGTCGACCCTACTTACTCGAAAGGTCTGCTCGCCGTAAAACAGGGTTTAAAATTCTTTTTTTCGTCGCCTAACATGCTTGTTTTTTTCAAGTGTTTTTTTCCTTTCTTGTATTTCAGTTGTAGCTTGGTTTGGAGCTTCTTGGAGTAGGTCTTAGTGAGGCACCGATCAGTGGCCTAACAGCAGAGGGGGGCAGGGGTTTTGAGTTCCCCCACTCATGATCCGTCCCCACATCCCCATCCGCCCCCCCCCCCCCCCCAATGAGTGACTGTTTATACAGTGTCATGGAAAACCCCTATTCAAACCTTAAAACCTTAACAACCCCAAGTCTTGGACAATGGTGTCATTGGATAGCCTACATCCCACAGCAGTTTTGGTTGGAATACATATAGAATTAATTAAACCTCTTTGAACTTTTCTCACCTACCCCTAAGACAGATGTCAGACAGTGCCATTATGGAAGACGTGGAGAGAAATACAGGGTGCTAGCCTACATCATAACTGCATTTGGGTGGGATACTTATTAACAAAGAAGATAATACTTAAGAAGCCAGGAATGTTTTGAGTATTATTCGCTTCTCTCACTTATAATGAACCCAGGGGAGCAGCACAAGTCTAAAGGGGAGATTGGGGCTTGGTTGCCCAAATTAGTCAAAGGTCATTTCCCTTTGCACTTTGAGTTGACCTCTAAGAGGTCAATCGTTGAGGTTAATGTGATATTAACAGCAAGAAATTTATGAAACACCCATCACACACAATACACAACAAACACATCATCCACACCGATGCACGGCACTTAGTTGCAACACCACCACACACCAACAAACATCAACCAATCCCACCCCTGCATTTGCAATCATATGACTATGGGGTTAGATCAACCTCCCATGGATGATCCATGTTGTTTACATACGTCCTACAAATAGGCCTACCAGTAATGGGAGAAAATTTTGAGGTTTGATTGTAGTTCAAAAGCAATGTTATTATTCTGAATCAGAAGAGTTGCCTACCTTTTCATGATCTTGTGGCGTGGGCTGTGCACCTGGTCCCCCCTTGCCTGGCGCGCACCCTCCTCCCCCGACACTGCTGGCAAGCACCCTAGAGAGAAAAATAATAAGGCATTAGCAAGGGGCAAAAGTCTTCCATGCATTATCATGAAACCCTGATATAATCATTTCATATTTTTCAACTTAAAAATACATTTAAAGGGATAAGCGCGATTTGCTGCTCCAAAACATTGAAAATCATCAAATTCCTATTTTGGTATTTTTTTTACTTGGCATGGCTGTGCTAACATAACCTGCAAGGGTTGGCTTGAAATCCGTAACAGGCAGTACTTTTATAATGTACTTCTTTATGGTGCGCATTCACAATTAAGGTCTGACTGAGATCAAAAATCTTTTCCCTTTGAATATCCCAAGAGTTATAGGGTAATAGTGGCACCATACCTGTACAGTTTTACCAACCTCAACACAAACATTATTGATCGTTGTGTATTATGGTACTGGTGCAAGCCACAATCAGCTGTTAGTATTGTTTTGAGAGACGGCCGTCGCTGTAATTCTATATAGTTATCTAACACCAACGGCTCCTCCCCTCCTGGTTTGGTTCATTCAGGGGCGATCCAGACCTATTGGCAGGGGGTGCCAAGATAAATTTATTTTGCCGGGATGTAATGGCACCTGCGATAAACAACCACGGTGCCCGCGTAGCGGCGGGGGTGGGGTGGGGGTGCGGAGGGGTATCCACCGTCCGCGCGAAGCGCGGAAGCTCCTTCATTTTTACATGATGCATGGCAATCAAACTTTTTCCCACTGTTTTGAGGGGCAATGTTCAGATCACTTATATCTAAGTGCGCTAGAAAGAGTTCATTGTTTCCGGACAATTGATCAGGACTTCGATATATAAAGTTTATATCAAAGAGTACAGTGGAGTAAACATTCAACAATCGCCGAAATTGGTTAAGTTTGAAACGACGAAAGGGCAGAAGTGTAAGATACAGAATTAGTAGCAAGTGAGGGACCAAAACACGTCCTAAACAAATGATCGGAAGCTTCTACGGCTGTCGTAAAGCCGCACCATTGACTTCAAGTGGGGGGGGGGGGGGGGAGGGGGGGAAGTTTGGGTGAGGGCATTTTTTTTTTTTTCGTTGGCTTTTGTGAGGCGTTTTGTTTTTCTTCAGTCATAGGCTGTATCTTTTTTTTTTTGCCTATTTGAGGACGTGTTTTTTTTTTTTTTTGGTGCGGGTTGACTCATTTGCTCATGTTTTTTATGTTATGGGGATGGCCCCTGCATATGGGGGCCGGGTTTTTAGGAATTCCATGGCACCTTGCAAGTATAGCGCGCAGGATGTGCTGCAGGGAGGGGGGTTGTGCACAGAACTTGCAATGTTTACTTTCCCAAACACATTTCCCATTGCAATTTGATATAAAAAAAAATATGAAATTCTGAATGGGTTTCCTTTTATAATGCTTATAGTTATGACATTTTAATAGTAATATAGTTGATGGGTTAAGTTTGGTTTGAATTAAGCATAAAGTGTTCATGGATAGTTCGTAACAGTTTCCGGTTGGTGGGTGCGGAGGGGGGTATCGCAGAACCCTGCAATATTTTCTTTCCAAAACAACATTTCCCATGCATTTGACTGTTGACAGACATAGGTATGATTAGCATTTTAAAAAGTAAAATATAGGCCTAGTTGATGGGTTAAGTTTGTTTGAATTTCCATAAAGTGTTTAATGGGAGAGTTTCGTATATCAAGCTGTCTTGGGGTGGGTGCGGGATGGGGGGGTGGTCTCCCCTCCCCGCCAAACGCGGAACCCTTGAAGTTCGCTTTCCAAAAACAATTCCCATGCAATTTGATGGAACAATTTGAAATTTGCTTATAAGTTATGAGCAACCTTTTAAAACAGTAAAATCTAGTTTGATGGGTAAGCATTTTTTTGATTAAGCATAAAGTGGTTCACATGCAGAGTTCGTATATCAAGCTATCCGGGGTGGTTGCGGGATGGGGTGTCCCCCCTCCCGCGCGAGCGCATAAACCTGTCAATATTTACTTTCCACACACATTTCCCTATGCATATTTTGAAACAACGTTGAAATTTTTAAGTGGTTCACTTAAATTTTAGGTACAATTGAGCAAAATTTTAAAAAGTAAATTATAGTGATGGTTAAGTTGTGTTTGAATTAAGCATAAAGTGTTCATGCAATTTCGTATATCAAGCTGTCCTGGGGGTGGGTGCGGGAGGGGGTTTCCCCCTCCCCGCTCGAATGCAGAACCCTTTCAATATTTACTTTCCAAACAAACATTTTTCCCAATGCAAATTTCGATAGAAACAACTTGATAATTGTTTCAAGCCTCTACATGTGATATATGCTGTTTAATGCTTATAATAAGTATGATCAGCATAGTTGATGGATTAAGTTTTGTTTGAATAATCAATGAAGTGTTCTCGAGAGTTCGTATATCACTCTTTCCGAAACACATTTTTCCCATGCCCAAATTTGATAGAAACAAAATGAAAATAATGCTTATAGGTATGATCAGCAGTTTTAAAAGTAAATATAGTTGATGGTTAAGTTTTGTTTTGATTAAGCATGAAGTCCCCATGCAGAGTTTCGATAATCAGCTTCTGGGTGGTTGGTGCGGGAGGGTGTTCCCCCTTCCGAGCGGAAACCCTTCTATGTTCGCTTTCCAAAACACATTTTATCCCTCAAATGTGGATAGAAACAATTTTATATAATGCCTAAAAAAAAAGTAAAATATAGTTTGATGGGTTAACATTGTTATGCAAAGTGTTTATGGATAGTACGTATATAATCAATCGCTGCCTGGGTGAGTGGGCGGCCAAAAAGAAGGGGTGAACCCTTGCAATGTTTACTTTTCCAAAACACAGTTTCTCATGCAAATTGATGATACAAATTATTTTATAATGCCTGACCAACTGTTTTGCAAAGCAATCAAATTGTTTTTCCTGATGTGGCCGCAATGCAGCCAGCCATGTGCCGCATAAGCGATGCGCGGGTGTGGGTGCGGGCGAAACTTTGAGTATTTATTTTTCAAGCACAAGGCATTAAAGGTCCATTGCCCGATCGCTAATAGCTCGTCCCAACCAGAAGGGCACCCAGAATTTTTTAACCGGAGTGGGTCAAAAATTTTGGTACAGAATAAAGTACTATTTTTCTCATTTACCCTGTGAAATCTTAACATTGAGAGCCAAGGTTGTTTTGTTGGAAGTTATGAAGCAAAAATATGCCCCATTTTGGTCGACGCAATATTAATTGTACACAGAGGTGCCTACTCTAACTCTATGGGGAGCTTACCAAATCACGTTTTAGCTCTCGCACAAAAACGGTTTTGAAATATCTGCGAGAAACTTACAGATTGGGTTTTTGGCAGTGAAGGCCAATCTATCAGAAGAAAACTTCATGTCCTATCGGCGGGCCAGTTTCCCCCTTTAAAATGTCTACTTATATTATTGTTCTGGACCCTTTAGTTAGTGGATTCCTGAAGAGTTTAGCTCTGGCATATATTGCATCGCAAAACCACAGAGTCTACTAGAGTATAAAAGTTATAGACCAATTTAAAATTGCAAGTTAATTACAAAAATATAATATTCGCCTAACTTTATAAGTTGAGTATGGTTCTGAAAACTTGTGTAACCAAGGCTTAGTATTTGGTGATGAAGCACGTCAAGTTTGGTGCACGGTGCCGTTTCATGCATGCGTAAACTGTAGTACACGATTGGTCGCAACGTTAATGACAATGTGTCGTAATTCTCAAACCAGGAGAAGCCCAACCCTTTAATCCGGTCTGTAATTACTTTTTAAAACAAAAAAACAACCTAAATTATAAAAAATTTTTTTTCAAATTTTATGGGTTAGGCCCCATAAAAAATATTGTTGATTCACGTCCGGAGACTTTTCGAAATTTGATCTGAGGAGAGGGCTGACACTTTTTTTGTTTTACCATCGCTTGAACTAGATACAAATTTTGTTTCCCCCCCGTGACATGTAATCGGATCGTATTCTAATTTCGGGAAATTCAACCTTGCAGTGTATAGCATGTCATGTCCCCTGCTATTTATTTGGACCTATTGCTGGGGAAATAAGTCCTATTACATTGCAATCTAACCGCAAATATTACCAATCCTGCATCTATTCCAATAGTTTGTACTATAAGAAAACATTATATAAAAGATTACAATATCATGTAGCTTTTGTCAATACGTTTCACTTATTTTTTGCTTCGATTCACCCCACAAGAACCAGGATAGCACCCCTGGGGCATGTTTTGTTTTGTTTCAATAAGGCCGTTTTAATAGGAAGAATGTTTACCCTATGTCAAATGATCAACAATCTTCAAATTCACACATGTAAAATCCCTGAAAATCGCTAATTTTAGTAAAATATGATAATTTATTCAATTTGGCAACACTGTTTTTTGAAAAAATCATGTGACCAGTTTTTTAAATTTTGATCCTCTACGTTGTCCGGGAAGGGTCGCAACACCTATTTTGCGTATTTTACACAAAATTTTCCCAGGATTGTAAACAGGCTGTTGCAACCCAAAACTGACTCACGTTCAACCCCAGACTACAAAAAATCCTTCAATCAAACAGAATGTGAGGTACTTGCCTGGGATACTTATCTGTTGTACCATGAGATATGTATATCTTGGTTGTGGTATATTTTGCCCCACTTGTGTAAGTTTTAATAAATGCGACTTTTGCTAAAAGTCGGGGAAAAATACAAGTCTGGAGAAAAAGTTACCTAGAATATCTTTCCCCACTGTTTCACATAATGATAAACTTTGGTCACAGAGTGATTGATTGCCTTTAGGAATGTTTTCCTTGGTGAAAATTATGACATAAGAATTCACTCTTGAGGAAATTATCAAAAAAATATATATTGATGCGGCAACCTATTTCAAAGCGGGCGAGGAACGTGAATCAAAACTATTTTTTATGGGCCTTTAGTCCAATAATTGTATGAGTTGACCCCACACACCAATTGCAACCGAAACAATTTTGTTGTTAATTTACTCTGCAAATAGTCCTAAAATAATATATTAAAAGTCTACCAAAATCAACCTATGGAACATTAAATTAAGGGCACGGTTGTACAGGGGTAAATAATTAGAATGTTTCGAATTGATTTAATGAGGTACCAAATTTAATTGGGCTACTCCCTAAGGTTTAAAAATGTAAATAGTTTTTGGCCCTATCTCGCGTTATAGTTTTAGTAAAATGGCTCAAAAACAGTGTCAAGTCATCCTGGGTAAAATAAAAAAAAATTTTCGTAAATGGTTCCGATTTTGATTGTTTGATCGTACTGGGTTGTAAACTGTTAAAATTGTCCCACTAGATACGTAAATTGTAAATAGGATTTCTTTGTTTAACTTTCTATAGATACAGAGCTAATGAGCAGCGACCTCCCATAGACCCTTTAGTCCCCAGTCACATTTTGTGCGTTCCAGTTATGGCAACGAAGATTAAATAGAAATGGTGCAACCAGTTATTTGGGTTCTGTACCATTAGTTAGACGAACATTTTTACACCATTTCTATAACGAACGGATATATCTGAAAATTTACCCCCATTGTGCCTTGAATCTATTTTACTTCACAACCTATTGAACACAACAACCTGCGATAGGCAAATACCTTTTTTTTAATCCCTGGAAATGTAAGAACCCGTTGGCATACTTTCTCGACGCTTTTGTGTACTTTCAATTTTTGAGACCCCTGTATAACCTTACAACCCTTAAATTATATGCTCCACTCCTTTTTATTTTTATTAGACTTTTGAGTTGTTTTTACAGGTATTCTCAATACAATTCTGTTGGAATTGATTCTGTTTAATTAGTGGTGGGTAAGCAGCAAATTCATTCTATTTTGGACTGGCCTATTAGAGTATTTTCCAACGTAGGTAACAGGGCAGTTTTTTTTTCTTTTTCTGTGTTTCCCACAGGGTAAGTTTTTTTTTAATCCTTTTATAAGGTGCGGGGACAGTTGTTTGTTTTTTTTTTGCTCATATGGTGGGTGAATTTTTTTTTTTAGAAAACCTCCAAACCCCCCTCCTTGAAGTCAAATGTAATGGTGCGTCCCTAAATACAATAGCAAAATTGGTTGGCCGGTCAGAACGGTGTGAAAGCAGATTAGTCCGGTGGGAGCCAGAGTCCTTGGCTCCAAGACGATAACGAATAAAGCGTGAAACTATATGTTGGGCGAGAGTCAACTGAATCGATTGCCCTATTGTTCACATTGTTCCCGACTATAGTACTCCGACCATTGTTACTTCTACAACCTTGACAGAACCTGAAAGACAGCTCGGAACCTTCCAAGTCTTCCGGGACATTCTATCTACGGCGGTCCGTCAGTACGTATCTCCTGTTTACAATTGAAAAAAAAAAAACGTTGGCGGCATCGTTTGAAAATTCTCAAGACTGGCATAATACCGAAAGGCTTGTGGGAAAAAGGATGCGGCCCTAGCGATTGCGTGTAACTTTTCCGTGTTTTGCGAGCACCGAAGTAAGTACCCGACAAAAACGTTCAATTTTTCTCGTAGTTTCTATAGGTTCAGACCCAATTAAACGATAACATATCCAGGCAAAACATAGACGATCCTCTGATGCAAAATCTCCATAAACCCCCTTCGGTTTTCCGGAGATAGTTGAGATTTAGCAGTCATTTGCATGCATTCGATATGACTGACTGAATAACTTTAATCTCTCGCGCAGTATCTAATTTAGATTATCTTTCGCAGTCTGTGACACATTAGACTACACACTTTCCGGACCGCCGTAGTGAAATTCGATCTCCACTTATCGCATCTCCGTGTTGTTCTGATACACGCGCCTCTCACAACAAACACCAAGCCGACTGTGTATGATGTTGATCTTTTATGTATCCCAGTTCACAGCTCCGATCGACTCTTGCAAACTTGTTTTGGGGGATGGGGAACTTAGGGAAGGCAAATTTGCAATATTATGTCAACCGACGCAATTTTAAAAACGAAGGGAGCGAGGTCATCATATGTCAGTGGAGCGGAATAAAATCTGAATCAGCAAATCACTTTCACTTTCCCTCCGTCCAAAAATTCCGGCTGCCTCGGGGGGGGGGGGGTTGCCAAGGCACCCCCGGCGCCCCCCCCTCTCCCGGATCCGCGCCTGGTTTGGTTGCAAAAAAATGATTGAATTCTCTTCATTGTACACTCAGTTTGCTCTTTTTGGAGGAGTTTTTTCAACTGACTTTGTATGGCACACTGTCTGGGATGGAAGATTGTTTCCCAAGATAGATTTGAAGTGTTTGCAAAATAGTAATTTTTCCTTCTGTCATGTTCCAGAAAACTAGAGCATCAACGAGGCCCTGAACCCTCTCTACACTTTATAGCACCAGGGGTGGCGGAAGCTTAGGAGGGGAAAAATGACAGATTACCTCATGTAGGTAAAAAAAAATTAAGCATGTTATTGCTTTAAAAAACCTGTTTAAAAATTTTGCTGAATTTCACATTATAACAACATTTGGTGCCATCCCCCCCTGAACAACCCCTATGTAGCACATCATGATCTAAGGGTAGGGTCACATCAATCTTGTATCTACACAGAAAGCAAAAAATATGTTGGGAAAACCCAACCTTCCCTCTCTACCAACATCCCACCTCCCCCTCTTCAACAACCATCTACTAACCCCTCCCCAACATCTCCCATGTACTCCATCCCCAACATCTTCCCACTCCCCGTACCCCTTCCCCAACACCATATGTAAACCCCCCCAACTCCCACCTACCCTTACCTAATATCTCCTTTCCCTCCCCAAATATCTCCTCTTTTCTTCCTTAAACATCCTAACTCCCATTCCCACCACCCTCCTTATTCTCAATGGTCCAACACCCTCATCTTTCCTCCCTCATCGCAACACCCTATCGACCCTTTCCTACCCATTCCTACTTATTCCAACACCCTTCCTACCTAAACCGATTCCCAACTCCCGCTTACGGTATTTCCCTGTCTTATGAGCATCATTACTATGGAGGACATGTCCCATGATTGAATTTGATTGATTTGGAAAGAATTTATTATGTTCCTACCTATGATTTTGGCAGCCTCAAAGGAATAAACTGCATGGTGGATATGGTTGCAGAATAATGAATTCATCCCTATTATTTGATTTTTTGAACAAAGTAAAAGCCCTAACCTTACATTTGTACTGTGGATTTAATAGTAACCTGGGGTTCGTCCCAAACTCGTGGTAATCCTATATGCTATGATCCTACATAACGGACCTTTTCATACCGGTTTCACAGTGCTTTGGACAAATAAGTCCACTCAGGCAAGACGATACATCTGAATTTCGGGAAGGACCCCTGACAACCAGTGTAAAACTGGTAGTGCCTAGTGAAAGTGTACTACTATTGCTAAGCATAGAGCAACCAATGTTATCCAACGTCTCTGAACATTATGTGAAAACCAGACTAAGAATAAACCAATAGTATAAAGATGAGTTTGGGGTTCGAAATTGGTGTGAGCATGAAGAAAAGCCAACTAGTACCAGCCGTCCTTCAAAGGCACGGACATACCTATAATATTTTTGTTTCAGTTACTAATAACTTGATTTGAAGGGAAGATGCCTTGAATTCTGTGGTCAATTTACAAAAACATACATATGGTCGTTGGACATTGTTTGTCCTGTCGTCCCGGTTTGTGAATGGGCCAAAGGTCACATGATGTCACCAATTCACATGAGTCACCAAGGTGACATGAGGTTACCAGTCACATGAGGTCACCAAGGTCACATAGGTCACCAAGGTCCCCATGAGGTCACCAAGGGTCACATGAGGTCACCAAATAAAAGGAGCGTACTCGATCGATGTCTAATAGAACCAGAGAAGAACACAACAGAATTCTTTGCCAAATGCCGATCTCGGCAGGGCTTAATCTAAATGCACTTGCTAGGTCTTACCTTCATCACGGAATATACAATTTCCTCAATTTCCCTCCAGCTAAAAGATCCACAGCCCGAAAACCTCCGATGGCCAAAACACCCCCCGATTTCGGGGATATCGCTCTATTGAGACTTGTCCTCATATCCATCCCACCCACTACCAAATTTCATCGACGTACGGATCAAAAATGAACCCCTGATTAGTCGTCACACGACAAATTCGAATTCTTCCATCACGACTCATCACCCTCGCTGGCTAAAGCGCGGGTAAAAAGTGAAGGCTTTCTTTCCTTTCTGCCTCATTTATTCATATACTTTCCTTCAATCCCCCACTGTTGTTTTCTTGAGAGTGATGCTTGTTGGACCTGTACTTTTGTGGTTGTTTGCAAAAATAAAGCAATAAACTTGTGCGATCCCCATGGCAAGACGGCAGTATATACAAGTTGGTTAGTTTGGCACAGTTGTCAGTTTCAGGGGCACAAAATTCAATACATTGTTCTCATGGAATAAGAACGAAAATGTAGCAGAGTTTCTGAAAAAGAAAAGCCTAACCAAAGGGAAAATGACCGCATATGACCTTTGACCTTGGATATGACCTTTTTGACCTCAACAACATATGAAGGAACCCTTATTTTGCAAACCATCGACCCAAGTTAGGTTGTTAATTCGACTTCAACTTTTTCCAAAGATCGAAAAACAAAAACCTAACTAAACTGGATCATGACCTCAGATGACCTTTTGACCTTGGTCCATGATCTTTGACATCATCCACATAATGAAGGAACCCCTATTGCACCTTCCCCCCAGTCTGGTTTAAATCGGACTTGAACTTTTCGAATGACAGACGAAAAAACGAAAACCTACCAAAACATAACCAACTGGAAATGGAACCTGACGCTCAGATGACCTTGACTTGGTCCTGACCCGTTGACATCATGGAAATGGTCCACATATAGGAACCCCTATTCACTTCACACCCAAGTCCTGGTTTAAAAATCCTATTATCGAAGGAGACGCGAAACCACAAAAACCTAAAACCAACTAGAACACACACCAATACACTACATACGGACATGTCCCCTCGCAACATCCCCCCTGCTTTTCAACCATGGGGATAAAAAGGTATGCAGCCTTTTTTCTTCAGTGACTCTTAACTTGTGTACATCGGTTCTTCCTCCATTGCAGATTGAAGTGCGTCCTCCTGGTCAGTGGTGGTCTCAGGAGTGGTATTATTTCGATCCTCCCAAATAAAGAGACTTGTCACTGCTATCCCAACTATTGGGCATTGCAACTGCCTCATACTGTGAAGGTTTACACATGATGTTGTTTAAACAAGATCAGGACTTTTGTTGATCCTCTTTTGCATTGAATCAAGAATGGCTTCAATGACAAAGATCTGCAATCCCTCAGATTCTAGCACTCATGTGTCATCATTGAGGGTATGAAATTAAACAATCTTCCTTTGGCTGTGGGTTTTCATTCACTAACTCAAAAGCCTTTGATGTTCCAATCCAACAAATGTTCAAGACCTACTGGCATATGACATTCCATTCCAGGAAGCACAAGTTGAAGCGAATCAAAGCAATCTATGATGGCTCCTCTGCATCTATTCTAACACCTGATGGTGAAACAGAGCCTTTCCAGATCCAGAGGGATACTCAGGGAGACAACCCTTGCACCTTTCCCGTCTCATTTTTATATTACATCATGCAGTGGTGTTTGCAAGATATCCCAGCCATCACAGAATTGTAACTAGGCCTCTGAACCTGACACAGTCCATTTCGATTACATAGGGGCGTGCCCCTCGGCGCACGCCCCCGCGTTGGAGGGAGAAAATGGGAGAAAAAAATATAACCCACCCCCCCAAAAAATACAAGAAACTGGTCAGGTGTTAAAACTAACACCTATCCTTAAAAGTTCAATATTTTTCATTATTAAAAAGCTGTGCAGTTTTTTTGTTAAGAGGAATAGCTACAAATGGTTTGATAGGATAAAACCGGACGGTTTTTGGTTGTAAGCAATTTTTTCCACCCCGAGATTAAAAGGATTAGTAGCGTAAGGCGAGATAATCGAAAAATGTGGAAATTGCATTTTTTAAAAATGCAGGGATAAGCGTGTACAATTTGTACATGCCATAAACAAAACACTAACAGTGAAAATACGGAGTATTTTGAGGAAATTTGTCATACCGCCCCGGGGGGTCCCGCACATAGCCATCCAGTGATGGTGTCTCAAAATCTACACTAAAAAGCTGATTGGTTTTACACCAGTACAGAATAAACCAGTCAGTAATGTTTGTGTGGAGATCAACTGATTGATCATGGTGCCATATCACACGCTTAAAATCTGATATTCACTGGGAAAGGTTTTTTTTTTTTTAAAAAGTACCTGCCTTGTCCTTTAATGATGGATTTCAAGCCAACACTTGGCCTTTAATACTTCAGGGCCCTGTTTCATAAAAGTTAAAGCGGCTCCAACTGGCACATTTTCAAAGATGAAATTTCTTCAATTTCCTCTCAAATGATAGCCCAGAGGCATTGGAATAACAGAGATATATTTTTACACTAAAAATACTGACATAAACCCAAAACAGATCGGGACAATTGATATGAGGATAAGACATCCAGGTAATTTTGTAGCCAACTTTTTAGTTTTCCATAACTTTAAAATCACAATGTGTAATCTTACCTGAATATTTTTGACTTTTACTCACTGATAGTTAAACCACCAAGGTTTTAGACCGATCAAACAGTGTGCATAGCCTGGGGAAACATGAATACGGCGTGCGTGTTCTTGTGTTTAAACGCCATTGCTTTCCAATGGTGGCACCCAGGGGTGTCATCAATTTGCTGAGCCAGCCAATTTTGGATTGTACTTAAAAAAAGAGTAGACAGGGCTAGGATTTTCTGGGTACTCAAACCAAAGATTACAATTACCTACACATTACACGGCAATTTCTTCATGGTATTTACCACAAAGCTACTACCGAGTAGACATGGATTCCCTACAGCACTCAGACGTAACACTCCTCGCGCCGGGCCAGGATTCCGTTATTTTTTAACCCAACCGCCACCCCCCCAATTCGGCATAGACTGATATGTACACACAGCGGCTGTCTCCCCCCGTCCGTGGCGTAGAGCTCCTGGTTACACCGGCTCTCCGAGCGCGCGGCGGTATTTTCCAATGGCCAATTTTGTTTTTTAGATATTTTTTGGCATATATGTGCATTTTTTTTAGTAAATGGTGCATTATTGGGGGTTTTGACCATGACCCGATTTGAATGTCGTAATGATTTTTCCTAAAAAGTTCAAAAATGCTCAACAGAGAACCGTGTGGTAATAGTCGCCCTCATTCATGAATTTTTCATCAATCTCAAATGGCTCGTGGGACCGTGACGTAGCACGTGGTAGCTGCGTGTCCTACTCCGGTACTTCTAACACAACATCCACCTTCTCTCCACCTATGGTCCAACTACGGGTGCCATGGGGGTAGGTACAAGCAGAGTAGCCACATCACTGTAGACCTAATAACCGATGTCTTTGGAAGCCCTATTTTGCCTACGGCCTTCGCAACTAGCCCAGTGTGTACTCTGTGCTAGCTGCCGCTGTAGACATAGTGTAGCCTGCCTATAGGCTCCATGGTGGATAAGAAAAACGGCCGTGTAGGCCGGCGGAGAACATTAATCCAACGGGTGCCCGATATTTCCATCTTTTTCTTAATGTAAATAACATTTTTACGTACTACTACTGCTAAGAAGGTGCTGATCCAGTCCCTAGTTCAAACCCACATGATGCGTCTTGATTTTTTATTTTCGACAAGTATCTTGAATGTTTAATGTTAATATCTATGATTCAAGCCATTAAACTAACTTTTAAGTTTCATCATCGCCTTTCATAAAAAAATGAACGATGCATCAAGTTAAACAGTAGATGATCATATTTGGTACATTTTGAGCATGAACATTACTTCTACCGGTTTTAAGTTATCCTTTTAGAAATAGAAAAACAAAGATAGATGACATCAAAGGGGATATCAACCCTATGGAACAATGGGCCACCAAATGAATCACAGTGTTGGCAAAAGTGCAGGACAAGCACATGGGAATATCTCCCTATGGACAAATGGGCCACCAAACCGAATACAGTGTTGGCCAAAGTGCAGGACCATCACAGGGATATTCTCCTATGGAAATGGGCCACCAAATGAATCAAGTGTGGCCAAAGTGGCAGGACTCACATGGGATATCATCCCTATGGAAAAAATGGGCCACCAAATGAATCAAAGTGTTGGCCAAAGTGGACAGGACATCACATGGGATATCATCCCTCTGGAAAAAATGGGCCCCAAATTAATCACAGTGGTGTCCAAGGTTGGCAGGACATCACATGGGATATCATCCCTATTTGAAACAATGGGCCCCAAATGATCCACGTGTTGGCGCAAAGTGGCAGGACATCACATGGGATATCATCCCTATGGAACAAATGGGCACCAAGAATCACACAAAACCCAATTTTTTGGGGGGGGGGTTGGCCAAAGTGTCAGGACACGTCACAGGGGACAATCATCCCTATGGAAAAAAATGGGGGCCCCAAATGAATCACAGTGTTGGCCAAAGTGGCATGACATCACATGGGATATCATCCCTATGTGAAAAATGGGCCACCAAATGAATCACCGTGTTGTCCAAAGTGGCAGGACATCACATGGGACTCATCCCTATGGAAAAAATGGGCCACCAAACATGAATCACAGGGTGGCCAAAGTGGTTTTTTGCAAGGTAAACCTGTTTTTGTGGCGACAACATGGCAAATACAAATACCACTGAATGCCTCCAGCTCTATTTGGCAGAATGTCATCACATTTGTTTTCAAGTCTCATTTATTATGACAAAACCAAAATGACACAAAAAATTCAATGGTGACACAGTTTTGACACTATTGATTATATATTCCACTAACTACATCCCTTGTAATTTTACAAATTTTCATTGCGGCAAATCTAATTTTTTTTCTGAAAAATCTAATTTTACAACGTCCCTTTTCTATAGAAAATGGGCATACAGAGGGCCCTATAACATAGAAATCATGACCTTTGTAGGCCTATATGACAAGATTTCCAACATGGATTTTTCTTATTTTGCATAAGTAATGCTCTGCTCATCCCTACTTACATCCATTGTTTGTCAAAATTGTGTCATCACGTGCTTAAAATGGTTTTCAAAATAAAAAAAGAGCCAATATGCACGGGGTCAAACAGCTGTGGCACAGCATGGTCATTTCTACAAACCTGTACCAGAAAAAAATTTTTTTTCTTTTTTGTGTTCCCATTAAAAAAAGCTCTAAACATCCAACATCCACACTAATGACTTCTGGTGGTATTACAGACTGTCCTGGTGCTGGTCCTCTCAGGTCTCCCGGAGGCGGTTCCCCACAACGGGCACGGGGATCGTAACCCGCTAGGATCGCCACCTCTTGGATCTCCCCTCCTAGCATCGCGAGGATCTGGACCACGGGATCGTGGACCCCTGCGGCGTCATGACCTCTAGTGGCAGGGACCATGGGTCGGACTCGGGTCGGATCCTATTGGGGTCATGATTCTGTACACTGGTGTTCATGATCCTGTGGCATGATTTGGATCATGATCATGGATCTGAAAGATAAATTGACAGCATATATATGAATAGATAGTGAACATCAGTTTGACTTCATTGAATTTCCTTACATATTGGTCTTATATAAGGGCATAATTAAACAAATTTAGTTAAAATTTTGTAATTGTTATCTTTTGCCAAATGCGTGGGCCAATTGCAGCCTAACTTGATCAGAAGAAACTACTGGCCCAAATGTACTAATTTAAGCTTTTTTGGTTTCACCCTTCCAGAATGACCTCTGGGCCTATACTAGGACGATATGGGATCAGCCAGTTTTAACACCTCAAGCGGCATAAGTATTTGTTTAATTATTCCCTTATAAGTATGATACGCAATAGGTAAGGAATTTCAATTGGAGAGAAAGATCCATGGGCCAATTGTAGAGGCATTCTTTGAAAACATATCAATTTGTTTTTCTGGCAACAAAAGGGTAAAGGTAAAGAGGACGGACCTGTGTACACAGAACGGAGTGCCCATCTCTCTTTCGAAGCGTTGGGCCAAGACCTCCCCCATATAATGTGCTGTAGTGGGATCGCCACAAACCCAAACCTCCTCTACAGCGAGTTCTGTTACTTCCGCATGAATAATGCCGTTAACCCCTTTAGTACACTTGGTAGAGAGTAATTGAGGTAAAGCGCCGTACGCAAGGGTGACACATTGCACGAACACGCTTTTACCGGACACTCAACACTATTTATAAAGGAGTCTAGGTTTGCCGCCGGGCACCGCTACTCCATGCCATACCCGCAAGAACCTCAAACCACCAACAAAACGAGGCCCGTCGTGCTAATTACGACGTCACACACCTGCCCCATGCATAATGCATGTCGTGTGATCTAATCAACCAATTACTGCACGGGGGTCGTGCATGTACAATCAGTGGAAATCCGATGCGCCGTGACATGAGTTTGCGATAGTCCTGTGAATTGGAATGTAAAACACCAACAATCGAAACTAGCAAAACGGTATACTGAACATGTAATTGATGGGAAATGTTTTTGAAGAAGTGTGGTTTTGCCTTTAGCAATGTCAGTAGCATTACAGACGATGTCAGAACTAACCACTGACATTTCGCTAATCTGGACTTTGATTCTATTGCACCAACAACAATTGTACTAAGTGTCTATGAAAGTATTATTCGAGCAAACTGGGCATGAATGTACTTGGATAATTTGACTCAGTTGCAAGCTTTTGTGCTTTGGTATAGGGCCGGCTAATATCAGGTCCCACCAAGTTTAATTATATTAAAGCAGTGGCGTGCTTTTCAATATTGTTCATGTGTTGTCAGAGTTTGTTGTGCCTTGGGCCCCGCGGGGCTCGAACCCACAAACCTTTGGCGTGCAGCAGGCCTAGCGCTGATTCACTAGACCACTGTGCCCTCACCACATGTTCCCTCACTTTTCTCTGGCCAATCAAATGCCTACGATCATCCAAACTGTCAGTATAACACTTCCAGAGCCCTATATGAGTGTGCAGATTGGGATCAAACGGTTGTGTGAATTAAAGGGGTATATGGTCTTCTGAGTAGACAACGTGCAAAGGTTAAACATTTTCGCGATCGCGATGAGAGGCAGACAATGTGGTTCCAAACGCCTTGTTCAGGTAAATATACAACTATGAACTTGCACTGATTTTGGACAGAATCACAATTCCACGCTGGTATCACAATGTTTACACTCAACGGATTAGATAAAAAATAATTAATATTAATTGTTTAGACATTAAGATGTTTCCGCATAAAACTGGTCCTTTTTTATATGGTTACATCTTCCCACTGTGTGTTCCCATTCAATTTTTTCAAAAAATAAATGAAACCGTTACTATCAAATGCTGCGACCAAACCTGGCATTCTTTCTTGTCCCATATGTGCCTTGCTGGTGGCCCCGTGATCCATGTGTCCATGCTGCATCATACCAGGCTGACCACGATCCCCATGTGCTGCATACCTCCTTGTGGCCCTTGTGGTCCGGGGAACACAGGCCCTTGTCCAACCATACCTATCGGAGTTTCAAAATACTTGTCGTTAGTATATTTTGGGGACAATGCAAAACAACAATAGTGGATGATGGATAAAATATCATTGATGTGTCCAGAGTGCCAATGCCTCTGCTTTAAACCCTCGTTACCTGAGCCATTTTTTGTAACAAAACTCCCAAAAGGGGTTACCCCCCCCCTGTGATTTTTTCGTTCACTGAAAATCCGATTCCTGTAAATTTGGTTCTACAGGGTAGCTTAGAGTGTCTTTCTTCTTTCATGGTATCAAATAAGTACGAACATGCCCCATTAGACGTCACTATATGACGTCATATGTTGAGGAAGTCAAAAATACTGAATATAGGGTGGAATTGATATTTTGCAATTTCAGCGACTCCAAAACATTACATAGCACTAAAATGCCTCTCATATAAAACTAGTCCATTTCTTCCCATCAAAGTAGAGCCAAAAACCACATGAAATGTCGCATTCCTAACATTTTTGGCGAAAATTAAAATTTTCCCCTTGTTGGTCTATGAAATTTACAATTGGTGTTTGCTAACATGGCGAACTTGATGACGTCATTGTGACATATGCTAGGCCTGTTTGTACTACTCATTTTGGTATCAAGTGGAAAGAGGAGGACCATAGCTATCTTTTGGTACCAAAATCAAGTGCCTTTGATGTTTCTCTGTGTTGTGCTAGGCTTTTTGGTACTCTTCTCCCAAGGGGGGTTGCCCCCCCTCCATTACTTTGAGATCACCCTGTATCTTACCTACCATACCCCATGGGATGTTTGTTTTGGATGTAGGAGCAGAAAATTCATTGAACAATTACATTATAAATTTTGGGACCAAGAGGGGTTTTTTAGCAAGCCGGGGGAAAAACTGAAGGGGGGGGGGCTCCTTCGGTAGACGAGGTTAATAAAACCTGTAATTTCCTAAAAAATGGTTCATTACACATGTATTAATTAAGCACTAGCAGTGATTGGCCAAATCAGAATCACCCAACACAAATCATAAAAATCTGATTTTTGCATGTCTGCAACAGTCAGTTTCTAACAATCCTGCAAAGGAGAAGACCAAAAGCAACCTTACAAGGACAAAATCGGATATTTTAGTCCATTGCTCGCCCTAAAAAACTTACTACAACCAGTAATTGAATGTAGATTTGTATCTTAAACACTACGCCCTCGTCTTCCTTTTCTGCAATTCTTCATTTGGATGTAAGTAATTATGAGAATTCTACAGACTTATTATCCTGCACTTTTAAGGCTATTCCTGTCAATTTCAATATTTTGATTCTTTTGGATTGATCACTGATAGGGTCTTTAAGGTATTCTGTAACTATGAATTTGACCCCATATGATATTTAAACTCAACCTCCTTACAGCAAACCCTTCTCCTACCACCCACTGATCGTTATTACCAAGTTGTTTGAATCGCAAAAACTTTCAAACCCAAAATAACCTATTTTGAGCCATTTGATAACTGTTAATGTGATACTTCACATGGGTTAACTCAGAGGGTGTTTTGAATTCACTCCATAATGCTAGCATGTGCCAAATACTGTACTGTACTAAACACAATGGTCAGTACCTAGGGATATAAAGTGTTCACAAAGTTTAAGAATCGCCAAATCTATTTCATGATCATGCTAAAATTTCCATCAAGTACAACGCTTTTGTGGGCTAAAAATGAGCATAAAACATAGTTTTTAATGCGTAAAAGAATATGGGGTTTTTTTGGGACACATGACCCTATTGAAGGTGAAATTTCCCTAAACTGTGGTGCATTGTGGGATTGACTCCATTACACCCTCTGGGGTTAACTTTAAGGTAGAAAAGAGAGTGTCTCAGCTTCCTGTTAGCTCAAAACCCTAAGCGCTATGCATTTGCTTTTTATTCAAAAAACTAAAAAATTAAAAAAAAAAAAAATTTTTTATTATTGCCTTTTTAGACAAACTTTTTTTGATGCTTTGCACTGCCCAAGTTAAAAATAAATGATACACATTCTTGAAGAAACCTACTAAAAAAAGAAATGCAGTAAAATGTGTTTTTACCACTATGCAAACCAAGCAAGCCTTAACAACTCTTTTTTAAACGTTTGATCAAAACCATTGAAATATAATTTTTGGGAAAATATACATTCAGATAATAACAGAAGGAGTGATTCTTACCTTTCTTACTCTTGCTCTGAGCACACCCAACAGGACAAGACCAAAAGAATCTACATAATAAATTGAAAGTTGTTTGTTTTGTTACAATTACATAATGATAGCATTGTAGTAATGTGCAAATTTTTCTTTGGGAAAGAGGTCATATTACCCCTCCTTTAAAATTCCACATGAAACAATTATTTTAATTTATGGCCCTACTACACAAACCCAAAAACCTTAACCCTAAAGCCAAAAATGAAAAAGAACTTTGTTGACCGTAAGAACTTTGAGGGGTACATTATGAACTCTTGCCGTTCTTCAACTTAAATATTAACTTTCCCAGATTCAATTCGTATTTAAAACAAAATGCATCATACCTGGGCCTGGTCCACCTCGTTGATCCATCGGATGCATTCCTGGTCTAGGTCCTCCCTCCAGTTCAGTGGGGGTTCTAGGTTCGTCAACGCAGGCAGTGGGTGTGTCCGGTGTCTTGGCATGCCCATATCTGGTCCTGGTCTGCCCATATCCGGCCCGGTCTGCCCCTAAATCCTTTCCTTGTCTGCCCATATCCGCCCCGTTCCTCCCATATCTGGTCCGGGTCTGCCCAGGCCGGTCCGGGTCGCCCATATCCGTCGGGTCTGCCCATATCCGGTCCTGGTCTGCCCATATCCGGTCCCGGTCTCCCTTCCTGTCCTCTGTTCTGCCGCATGTCCGCCCTGGTCCCTGCCCATATCCCGGCGCCTGGGTCTGCCCATAGCCGGTCCTGGTCCTGCCCTACCGCCCAGGTTCTGCCCATATCCGTCCCAGTCTAACCTATCCCGGCCATGTCTTCCCATATCGGCCCAGTCTGCCCATATTCGCGGCCCAGTCTTCCCAATCCGGCCCTGGTCTTGCCCATATCCTGCCCTGGTCTGCCCATATCCGGCCCTGTCCTGCCCATATCTGGCCCAGGTCTGCCCATATCCGGTCCCGGTCTGTCCCATTTCAATGCATACTTTAATTAGAAATAAATAACCAAATCAATTACGCAGACTGAATGTACCTATAGGCTGACTCGGATATTTCCTCGTGATTGCTCCCCAATTTCTAAAATAATCTATACATAATGCTTGTCCTTTAAAGGCTGACCAAAGATTTCAAAATCTAATTTTGAGTAAACTAGAACAGTCCCCTAAATGCCTAAATTCCAAATTTTGAGATGACAGATTTATTGTTTGATTTAGTAAACATTTATTTTAGTGTAACGTACCATAGATAACGGTGTATAACAAAATTTCCGGATCCAGAAATTATCAAATTTGTGATTTCAAAATAAAGGACATCGATTGAGCTATCTATTCACACAGTGTTAGTACGTGGACAACATTATGTACATAAAAAAAAATAGTTAGAAAAATGAGGCCACCACCATCGCGAAAATTCATGAAGCAAAATGAATACACTTGACATCAGAGCACATCATCTTTTCCATCTAAAAATAGGGCCAGCGATCCAAAAATAGGTCGTCCGATTATGTAGTCTTAAGAATAAGTGAAGATCAATATAATTATCCTAAGACACCCCTGAATGACCTTTGACATCCTCAGGCGTTACCCCACATAAGACCCCTTGTCTCAATGATAAGCATACCAAGGATGATGAAACTGATCCATTACTGACACTAAGCTATGACAGCAAGTTGAAAAAAAGTGTAAACCAAAAGTGTACAATAAGTAATATAATGACCCTAAGTGACCTTAAATGAATCTTGACCTCATCGGTTACCCCACATAAGTCCCTTGTCTCAATGTATCATACCAAGTATGAACTTGCATCCAGCACTCACTAAGTTATATACAGAAAGTGAAAAAATTGTCAACCCAAAAGATGGATACCGTACTAGAGCAATATGGCTAGTGACCCCGAACGACCTTTGACATCCTATGTTATCCCAGGTTCATAAGACCATACCAAGTATGAACATTGAATCCATGACTGCACTAAAAAAGCTAAAGTTGAAAAAGTGTCAACCAAAAGGTGTATACTGATGTTTTGACACCCACACACACACAGAAACCACAAAGACAGACATATGAATCATGCTGACAAAAGTTCTTTCTGATTGCATCGGATGCCTTAATAAAGGTAAAATGAGTCTTTAAATGGGGGTTTTCTTCTACACATGCAGAACAAGGCGAACTCGTATTTAAGCGATGCGTAAAATATGTCCCCGACGAATATCGCGACAATAAATGACAACTAAAACTGCACAGTCCACCCGTAATTTTGGCCACTCACTAGCTCGCCAAAAATATGGTTACTAAAGAAAAATGACTCAAGTAATCTTAAAATTCAGCATGCCAACATCCTGAAAATTGCACTAAATTAGTAAATAGATAAGTTACTCAATGTGGCAAACGATTTTGAAAAAAATCCATGTGTCACATTTTAAATTTGGGACCCCTACGGGGTTCTGGAAAGAGGCAAAATATTGAATTTTACGTATTTTCACATTTTCCAAGAAAGGTAAACAGGCTGGCAACCCAAAAGAATTACCCACATGTAACAAACTAGAATAAAAAAAATTCGCCCAAAATCAATCAGGCTAGGCACTTCTCAGCCCACTTCCTTCCACCAAGTTACATCATGAAACACCTTACGAAACTACAGAAAACTTGTAAACAATCCTTGCGGGAAAAATTTCATAAATTAGGAAAAATTAGCATATTAATCGAGCATATTTTACCCCAAAATCTAATCAGGTTGAGAACTCATAACTGCTTCTTCCACAGTTACATCATCTTGCCCTTACAGAATCCAGATAAATGTACACAATGTTGACATTTCTGGCAATATTGACCTTTTCCCTTGACCTTTTTTTCCCTACCCCTGACAGACCCGGGAGGACCCTGGGGGAATGGATTAATGGTGAGTAGGGGCTTGTCCCCTCCAACAATATACCAAGTTTGGCACTCTAGCAATCCAGAAAAAAAGAATGCCCATATGTTCAAGGGTTAACATTTTTATCACGGACATACGAAGGGATACGGACCATACGGAAGGACAACGGACGGAGCCCATTTTAAGTCCCTCGAAACTTCGTTCGGCTGGGGACAATAAGGGTGGGCAAATTAGAATCAGGATTCTGATCTAGAATCCTGATTCAAATCAATTGCCACTGAACCGGTCTCTTGAGATGAAAGAGTGTCATGTGCACACAAGTACTTCGTGAGTGTATGTGGCATTTCCAGCACTGCCCTTAAAATTAGGAATTGGGGTCACAAATATCACAGAACTCTCCTTTAAGACAAACACTATTTTGAGCACTACCAATTCACAAGCAAAGTTTAGTAGACAAATACCAACACAAACGTACACAGTGGCATTATAACCACCTTTTTTAGGGGGGAAAAGTTGCCACAAGCATATATTACAATTTGTTAGTACAATATAGCCTAGTTGTTTCACTGTAAATTGATGTGTGTGCAGAAATCACTAATTTCACAGGGGGCCAAAAGGGGGGAAGACCCCCCCCCCTGTTAGGCTACTGACTGTACAAAAAAATTTTAAAAGGGGACACATCTTCAAAAAAAAGTGCCATTATTGCCTTAAACCCGCTGGGCACTACCTGGCCTATCTATCGGCAAGTAGTAGACATGTATTGTGATTGGTTACCTGGAAGGTTTTAGGTTATATCAGGTAATGAGCAAATCAGAGATTATGTAAGAATAGTGGATGGTTTACACAGAGATTATAGAAGGCAGTGATTTTGATTGGTTACTAAGAGGCTATCTCATGTTTGGTCCGGTAATGAGCCAATCAGACAGATTGTAAAATAGGTGGTATATATGCACAGGTGAATAACTTCCAAACATGGTTCCGGTGCCTCACTTGCATCATGGGTGGGTGTTGTGTGGAGGCCCACTACTGGGCGGGCGTGACGGTTCCAGGCTGAGAGGGGCCAGGGCCTCCAGGTGGTCCCTGGTTGATCATCTGGCCCTGTCCCTCATTCGGCATGAGGAGGTTTGTGGAGCTCTCTGTTGTTTGTGAAGCAGACAGGCAGAGTCGAAACAAAAGAAGAGAAGAAAGGGCCAAAACATACATTTTTTTACTATTCAAGTTATTGCATTGCCTGAACAGATCAGTGAATGCTTATTCCCCCAATCATTAGAACAGCCAACTCCTCCACTGCCTAAATGTGAGTTTTGGGTGTGCTCCAATAATTTACCAATAAATAAATTACCTCTCTGTGGTGCTCTGGCACTTTATTACCCCACTAAAGTCAGTCTGGTCACTTTCGGTATTTGAGAAAATGGCTATGAACATTGAGTGGGCTTTTTAGGGTCAATTATCCCTGTGGAAAAAGTGTGGGTTGTTTTGTGCTCGTCATCAATCACAAATCACTCAGATCAGGCCTGTAAGCAAGGGGGTGGGGGGCAAAAGTCCCTTTTGCCTGATTTTTTTGATAAAAGAGGTCCAAACATTTAGAGGAAGTTTGACAAGAAAGTCCACTTTTGGTGAGAGGAGTTCAAAAAGTCCAAAAGAAGGACCATTTAAGGGAATAAGTCCAATTTTACCCAAAAAAGGTCCACTTTTCTAGGTCCCGGCACCCCCCAAAAATCCGCGTACGGCCCTGCTCTAGATTGTTTGCTGCAGTACATATGTTATTTAACATAAAAAAACACACCTTTGATAATTACTGATTACACATGAAAAAAAAAAGCTTACTAATAAATACATAAAGAAGACACTAGCACAATTGCAAACGAGAACCTAAATTTTATTACAATAGCAATTTTGATGGATTGACAATTCGCAATACGACCTGCGCCTGTAGACGCGCATAGGCCAAGCTGAGGGGTTCGAAGCAGCATGTTGCGTGCCTCCACTGGGGTTATTTTGTATCACCATCTGAGAAAAAAGAAACATACAAATAATTCACAAGTGTATTATATGAAAAATTCTTGTAAAGATTTCCTCAGGGTTTTCTCTTTTTTTTTTGGAGGGTGAATTATAGGTACCAACCAAAGATTGCCTCAGTGCTTCATTACCAAAAGTCTGCTACAATGTTAGTCTTCGTGGCATTTCACCAAGGGGGAAGATCCCCCCCCCTTTGTGGGGCAGAAGGAGGAATCTTGGCCCCCCCCCCCTCCCCCTTGTTATGCTGTTGTTGCCACTGACATCTCTTGTTAAAGGACTTGTTCCAATTTATGTGGTATTCATATTTTCTAACTTGATATGAGGCCTGTTGTACTTACATACACTTATATACCCAAGTATCATAGAAGCAAAATCTTGCAGTTTTTGACAGCAGTTAACACAATGCCATACAAGGCCATATTCACTAAGGATATTCATGGTTGACCATTATGAAAACAAGTTTTTTTTATCTGTATCTTGGGAAAGAAAGGATTTGGAAGCTGAATTTCGGACAAAACAATGAGAAAAAATATGGGCCCTTAAAATTTGATTTCAAAATCACACTACTAGGCAAATCAGCGGTCCAAAAAAAGCGATAGGAAACAACCCACTTTTACAATTAATAAGCAGTTCAAAGAAACCAAGAACCATGAATTTTTAACTGGGCTTCCCTATAACTACTTTCTTCATTTTAGCTGCTTATCGTTTTTAAAAGACACCTAAATTGCCAAATTTTGGATTAATGGCATGTTATTATAAAGTTTGCCATTTATTGTTTAACTAAAAAATAGTTGGCTATTACTCCCAAAGGAGTCTAATTTTAAACCCAGGTTTTTAAACCAGGTTTATGTCCTTCACAAGCATATCTTTTTGGCTTCAAAATACTATGAAAGTGTGGTGCAACATAAGGGACAATTAATTTGAGAACAAATTGGCCACAGGTTGGAAGGGTGCCATGAAGCCAATTACCAGGGGTAAAGGGATATGGGCTCACTCCTGGCACCAAATATCAAATGAGCAGCCTTGTTTTGATACTCTGAAAAATGTTTAAATGCAGTCCAGGTGATGCCAAAGAGAGGGAATAGCCTCATCGATACAAGACATGACAAAGATGAGACAGACAACGATATGACAAAGTTCTGGGCAAATATAATAATAAATGTGCGCAATAACCAAGTTTTAATGATTAAAAAACTTAGAAATGAGACGTGTTATAAGGGGCCATTCTCCGTTAAAGTGTTCAAAGAAACATTTTTCGTGCGCTCAACAGACTCATCACAAAGTGTTAAAGGCTGTTTTGCTCGTTTGAATGAATGTTATTAGTATAAATTATACATTAAGTATGCTTTCAAAATGATGTGGGCTAGGACTTGTAAAAACCGGGTCAAGAAAGTATCAAGCAAAAGGCTGATGATCATAATCTTGTTTTTCGCCATGTAGCCAGCCCAAATCCATTCTTGAAAAGTTGTCCCCTGCTGTTACACATGGACATTTTTATCAGCTTTCTATTATGCCTAATTATTAAAGTTCAAAACACGTAATATTGATTATTAAAGTTTATAGAGTTCTCTGAGAGATGTCGCCATATGCAGACAGATACGTACCATATTCAATTGATACAAAATGGCCAAACAAATGGTAGAAGAATGTTCCAATATCCGCTATAAATCAAAGCACTGCCAATGTTATATTTATACATGTGTTCATTGATAAATTCTGGTTTTAAAGTAACCAATTTCAGGCCTGGTAAATGAAGAAATCCCTCCTATTACGTTAATACCGCGACAGATACGTTACTACTTCCCGCTGCGCTCTGCTAAACACCATGATATATAAAGTCGAATACCACACCATACTTTGTGATGATGGTAATCCCTGAAAGATATAGAGATTAACGTCGGGGTAAAGTGTACTTTTATTAAAGAACAGCAAGCTGAAGAAAAAAGGCCGGCCAGAAATGTTACCCAGATACGTTACTAAGTGTAACGTTAGGCAAATAATAAAAATCAGATATGATTTGTTTAAGATCACCCATGCATGGTTCCAAGTTCTGAAAATCATTTAAAGTTACATTTTCAGAATGATTTTCAGGAATTCGTTAATGTTGATATTCGGTCAATTTTTTAGACCAAACCTGAACACTTTAACAGAGAATGGTCCTTTTACACTAGGTAATTGCAAGGATCCATCCGATATCTACAAAGACAGAAAGATTAACTTCATCTGTTTCATGAGCTCAAACATCTGCTCTGGAGGCAAGCTAGCACTGCCTTGAGAGGCCTATGGTGCCTCATGGGGGGCACAGGATCACCGTAATCGGAGAATACACACAAAAGAAAAGTTGCAGTTTAGGATTAGATTTAGTGGTTGTAAAAAAATATTTGGAAACAAACTTTGTTAAATATGGCACAAAATGGACATGGGGTTCAAGTAATATATGACTGAATGTAATCAGTATTAACCCTATACCGCAAAATACCATACTGTGAAATTTGTAACAAAGTTCCAGGGGATTCCCATTCATGTGTGTGGTCTATGGGCGAGTGTCAAGATGAAGCGTTGTAGGTAAATGTTATACTGTAGTTATGGTAAGTTGCGCACAAAAAACATATGGCCGGTCTTGTTAGGGCTACTAAAGGTTGGGTCACCCAATCATGGTCCCATTTTTCATAAGTTGTTTTTCTCCCTCACATGGAAGTATATTCCCCCAAAACATCTGATACATATAGTTATAAAATCGGGTTTCTCCCCTTTTTTTTTTTTTTTTTTTGCGGTTGGATAGTAGAAAATATGCACTAAATTGGTCCATGTGGAGATGGAGATGTTTTTGTTCAGTAACAATATCAAGAGTAAACATTTCCTGGGCATATATAAAATTTCACAGGCGGTATTAAGAAAAATATGAACTTTCTTCTGATACCCCAAAATTCATTTTGAGGAGTGTGATTGTCGATCAGGTCACCCACCTTCATTCGTGAAATGAAAACTCTGAATCAGACAAAGATCCCAGGGGGGTGGGCCACTTGGTATTCAAAGGTGGATATGATGCGTGAACAGGACTTAACAAAAAGAAATTCACCCTAAACACGTTTTCACCAATAAAGAACATGTATACCCTAAACACGTATTTTGTCTGTTTTGCTTGACACTAACACAAGTAAGTACTTTTGTCGTTTTTGCTACCCTAAACAGTAATGTATTGCGTTGTTGATATACACTTTCTATCTAAACTTTGCTGTAAATAGTTTTGATGGTTTTGATCTCTGATCAATTTGAGTATTACAACCATAAAACACATCATCACAAGTTCAGTGTTAAGAAAAAATCATACTCATACTTTTTTTCAATATTTTGCTGTTTTTTGACAACCTAATCAACGTACGCGCGTTTACGTACAATAGTCTTGTTGGAAAAAGAGCCCTTGGACATGTTTTCTTGTTAACGCATCATATCCACCTGTAATACAAAGTGCACCCCACCCCCGGGACAAAGATTCAAGTGCAAATTTCGAGAAATTGTTATCCTCAGAAAATTTGGGGTCTCTTGATTGGTTATATTAGAGGCGGGCATAGAGGTCAATATTTCTGATCAATTCGAACACAGGCTCGTGTGATGACTTTAATCATCCTGATCCCACATTTCGATCGGGTAAAAAAATGAAAAAAAAGGCGAAAACCAGGGGGTGGCCCATCAAAAAAATCCAAATGGCCGACAAATTGTCAAAATTTGATTTGACCATAATCATTTTATTTTTGTTTCAATTGCTAATTTTGGTGCCAATTACCATGTTTTGGGGTATTAGGAAGCATCTATGCACTTTCATCTCACCATAGGCTCTCGTTTCTTGAAAATTGCCGTTTTTGCTTAAAATTGAGCTCTCGAGGGCGCTTTCCCATAAAATGGGCCCCGATGTGATAATTTTGGATTTTTTTAACATTCAAAAAAGTTGAAAAGAGTGTTATTATGAACACTTGCTAAAAATTGACTGGAGTTCTGGTGTTTGCGGTTTTGCACTGTAGGCTATTAATGTCATAAAAAATGCCCTCCATTGCAACCCACATGTAAGAAAGTTCGTTGACCCTGTGTATTCCAATGAGAGTGTTTTGTCAAATTATAAATTATTTGCCATGGGAAAATGGTAAGTGTTAACACAGCTCTAATATTCAAGAAATGATGAATCAACAATTCTGATGATCTGGCCACCAGGTTACAAAATTAAAAATTTTCATTGATATGTTACTTTGGAAAGCGGACATCGCATCGCAGTCCATTTTAGGCTAAAACTGCCATATCGAGAAAACAACAAAAAGCGTGGTGAGATAGAAATTGCACAGAATGATTTATTGTAGGCCAAAACATGGGTATGGCCACCAAAAGAGGTGACTAACCAAAGGTCAAGTATGGTCAAAAATATGATTTTGGCAATTGGCGGCCATTTTGGATTTTTTGTGGGGGCACCCTGGTTTTCGGCACTTTTAATTTTTTTTCTTTGAAAATGGATAAGCATCATTAAAGTCATCATTCTAGCCTGTTCGAAGTGATCTGAAAACTATGACCCAAGTATAGCCCGCCTCTATTAATATGTTCTATGATGGATTTCTAAAATTTGCACCTCACCATTCTTCAGCATATCTATATATTTGTTGGCTTATTTCTAATGCAAGGGTGTTTCTCTTGTCGTTTTATGCTTAATATTTGCACAAATAGGGACAAGACCATATCATCCACAACTGAAGTTCAAATATTCTGATGACACGTTGTCTTATCTTTCAATAGACTGGCTGGGACTTGAACAAAATCAGGGGCAGATTTGAAAATAGCCAAAAAAGTGAAGAATATGCAAACATCAGCACCGATTTTTCTTTGGTCCATTTCAGGTTCTTCCCTCCCCTCTCCTCTCTCCATTTTTTCCTCTTGTGGCGACAGAAGAAAAAGGGGAGCGCCCTCCCACACCGCTCCGCAGTTCTCCTTCTTTCTACCCCTCATCTCCTCCTCTACACCTCTGTGCCCATCGCTCTCTTCCCTTTCCACGATGTTCCCTCCTCCTTCTGTCCCCTTTCTCCCCTTCTTGCCCCCTTCCCTTTCCCTTTTATCCTTCATCTACCTCTTTCCTTCAGCCTCAAGCTTATTCCTTCCTCTCCTCTGTCCCTTCCATCTGTATACTCCCGCCCCTCCCCTTTTCTGCCACTCTGGGTATCACCCTACTCACCCAATTATTCCCTTCCACACATCACACCTTAGTCTACCTCTTCCTTCAACCTCCTTTCCCCCCCATTGATCCTTTTCATCTTCACCTTCTCCTTCTCTTGTTATGCTTCCCTTAAACCCTCAATCGCCTCGCTTGTCTTGTCCCTTTATTTTTCCTTTCCCCCTTCCACTTCCTTACCCTCCATCTTTCCTCCCCCAGTCCTCTCTTCTTATTTACCCTTCTCTTCCCCCCTTCCTTTGGGGGAAGGGGCAGGTCCCCCTTGGTGACGCCACTGGTTACAGGTAGTACTTGCTCACATGCAAAACCCATGGCAGACCACCTTTTAAGTAACAAAATGTGGGTTTAGCTAGCGCAGCCATATGTTCAGAGGAATTTAAAACGTCAATCTTCTTTGCACTGTTTTTCTTGATCAATGTCGCTATACGTACCGTCACAACAGGTTTTAAAAATAATGATTCCATCACTCGAGCTGGTCTCGCTGTAGCAATGCCAACATTTTCATGATATTCCATGGTGTGCAGCCGGCTTTGCTGGTTTTGACACATTCCTACTATATGCTCACCTACCAACCGCATTCCTAACCTGGTAATATTCTGGAAGAACCTTAAGAAAAACTTATTTTAATTGACCGTCCTTTGAGCATGGTATTGACAGAGCTCACCAGTTCAAAGTCAACCAGTATGCCTCTCTCATTTCTGATATTCAAGAAAATGATTTTCAGGTCTTCCTTTGTTGCTCTTGAAATTGGTTCCAGAGGTTTCATTTCTCATGATAATATTCTCAGATTGAAAGTCTTCTCACGGCATTCAACTCTTCCGCTCGTTTCAAGGATTTCCCGCGAATCAAATTCTAAAACTTTCATTATTGCCTAGCTTTGATTATTTATCATGCTAAAGATGAAAGGTCCTGGGATCAGTGCATTTGCTCCATACTTAACATGTCTGGTTCTTAAAATTTAAGATTTGTAACTATATGTTTTTATATTTTTATAGATATTATGTATTGTGTGCCCTGCATGGCAGTAATGGGCCTGTCCTGTTTACTGTTTCTCCTTTAGTTGAGACTATTTTGAAGGTTTATGTGTTTGGAATAAATTAACGTGAAATAATAATGCACAAAGTGATGTCTAGCAATAAAGGGCTTCCAAGGCGGTCTAGTGTTAGCCCCTGTCAGTTCAATCTACATTTGATTATTCCCAATGACTTTGGTTTATTGCCAGATCATGGATGCAAGGTTACCACTACGTTCAGAGGTTCTCAATAGGGTTGCCAACCATGATTTTTGGCCCACGACTTGCCTCTAAAATATTAAGGGAAAATATACAAATGCAGGTGTATTGGCCCCAAGAGGGTAACTTTCAAACCTTCAGCTAATATAATTGAGAAATCCCTGCACTATGTTCAATCTTCAATGGAGTAAATATTTGCAAGTGATTGTTTGTGGAGGTAGAGGGATATATAAATGGGCTTCATTTTTTTTTGTTTGATTTTTACCTCAACAGTGGGGCCGCAGGTGCTAGATCTGTAGTGAAGAGGGTTAAGTAAAATAAAGCTGATTATTTAAAAAGTTTCCAGCACGCTATTTACTTTCTGTACATAACAGCTTATACTTGCCGAAATGAAATAAACATCGTTTTTTAATACACACTTTATCTCTTCAAGCTTCAAATGACCCCGGACATATGAAGTGATAGTGATAAACTTTTAATAAAGTGCAAACTTTTGCACAATGGGGCATTAAACTTGTTTCATTCATTTTGCAAAATAAACTTTTGTATTTCAATTTGCCTGAAAATAGAGATTCTCAAGTAATTTCTACTGTATAACTGCCAAATTATAAATCAAACTTACTTTTGAGTCTTCTTTACTCTTCTCGCTGGCTGCATTGTCCACTCGCAGAGCACGCCCATTCAACTCGTGCCCGTTTTGAGGTTGGTTTACGTCATGGGCAATGAGGCGGTTTCTCCTGGTCTTTGTATTCACAGAATCCATATCCTTTGGGTTTACCGAGTCACGGTCATAGACGAGCGATGAAAAACAAAGGCGTGCCGGAGTAAGACCCGGCCCGCCAACGCGGAGACAAAGATACCGTCGCGGTAACAAAGTCACACACGGTAAAGGATTTTCCAAAGTCAGTTTTCACATATTTTATTAAATACACAACAAGCATAAGAATAAAATAATAGACACACTCACCCAATAGAACTGTTTTATTGATAGTAAGAAACTACAAGAAACAGAAACAGGCTCACAAAAATCAAGGCATCAAAAGCACGCAAACACGTGCGGCAATGGCTGCCTTTGTTTACCTTTTTTCCCGCACAAAAATCACATGACCGCAACGGCGGTAAAAAAGGATATATATATAAAGAAGAACTCTCCGACGGGCGAAAAAACTACAGCTATTTCTGACCAGGTAGAGTGATATTCCAATTAATATAATCCAGATATAAATCCAGTAATTGGTGTGGTATATATATAGGAGTATTCCGATTGAGAAGACCATCAGTCTGTAACAATAAAGTCTCAAATTTGGCTGCAGTTAGACAGAGCCACGATGAACACACGTCCGTTCAGGTTGCTGCCAAAATGGAATAAGAGAAGAGCAAAGGTCAACTGGGTGTGACCTGGGGTCACTGGTTGGACCATTCTTTTTATGGGGGTGTTATAGGTATTTTGGGGCATTCCACTTCTCAAAAGGGAAATGCATATGTTTCAGTCAACATTGGTGTAAAGGAAATCAGCTCAGTGTAATGATTTAGACATTTACACTAGGTAATTGCCAAGATCCATCAGATATCTACAAAGACATGAAAGATTACCTTCATTTGCTTCATGAGCTCAAACATCTGCTCTGGAGGCAAGCTAGCTACAGCCTTGGAGATGGCCTCTGGTGCCTCATTGGGTGGCACAGGGTCACCGTATGGAGACTATACACAAAAGAAAAGTTGCAGTTTAGGATTAGGTTTAGTGTAAAAATAAAATTGTTTAACAAACTTGTGTTAAAGATTGGCAAAATGTGACATGGGGTTCAAGTAATATATGACTGAATGTAATCAGTATTAACCCTA
Source organism: Ophioderma brevispina (assembly GCA_023653785.1). Lineage (NCBI taxonomy): Eukaryota > Metazoa > Echinodermata > Ophiuroidea > Amphilepidida > Ophiodermatidae > Ophioderma > Ophioderma brevispina. Next base: position 57,129 of record JAMKCH010017256.1, read on the forward strand.
TACCGCAAAATACCATACTGTGAAATTTGTAACAAAGTTACAGGAGGATTCCCATTCAAATGTTTCGTGGTCTATGGGCGAGTGTCAAGATGGAAGCTGTGGTAAATGTATACTTTGGTATGGTAAGTGCTCAAGGTGGGTCACCCAAACATGGTCCAATTTTTCATAAGTTGTTTTCTCCCTCACATGGAAGTATATCCCCAAAACATCTGATTACATATAGTATTAAATCGGTCCTGCTGTTTGGATAGTAGAAAATGTGCACTAAATTGGTCCATGTGGAGATGTTTTTGTTCGTAACATCCAGAATAAATATTTCCTGGGCATAAAATTTCACAGGGGTATTGAGAAAAATATGAACTTTCTTCTGATACCAAAATCTCAATTTTGATGGAGTGACGATGTCGATCAGGTCACCCACCTTCATTCGTGAAACGAACTCTGAATCAGACAAAGATCCCGCATTTGTATTCAAAGGTGGATATGATGCGTGAACATGGACTTACAAAAAAATTCACCCTAAACACGTATTTCCACCGACTAAAGAACTGTATACCCTAAACAAGTATTTTTGTCTGTTTTGCTACACTAAACAAGTATTTTTGTCTGTTTTGCTACACTAAACAAGTACTTTTGTCAGTTTTTTGCTACCCTAAACAAGTAAGCAATGTATTGTGTTGTTAATATACCCTTTACTATCTAACTTTGCTGTACAATATTTTTGATAGTTTTGATCTCTGATCAATTTGAGTATTTACATGTTCCCTAAACACATACATCACAAGTTCAGTGTTAAGAAAAAACATACCTTTTTTTCCATATTTTGCTGTTTTTGACACCCTAATCAATGTACGCGCGTACATAGTCTGTTGGAAAAAAGAGACCCTTTTTACATGTTTTCTTGTTCACGCATCATATCCACCTTTAAATACAAGTGCCCCCCCCCACTCCCGGGACAAAGATTCAAGTGCAAATTTAGAGAAATTTGTATCCTCAGAAAATTTTGGGTCTCTTGAATTAGGTTAATATGTTCTATGATGGATTTCTAAAATTTTGCACCTCACATATCTTCATCATATCTATATAATTTGTTGGCTGTATTCTAATGCAAGGTGTTTCTCCTGTAGTTTTTATGCTTAATATTTGCAAAATAGGGACAAGACCATATCATCCACAACTGAATTTCACATATTCTGATGACACGTTGTCTTATCTTCAGTTTCTTCCTCTCCCTCTCCTCGTCTCCATTTTTCCTCTTTATCATCCCCATTTTAGTCTTTGGGGGAAGGGGCAGTTCCCCATTGGTTACGCCACTGGTTACAGGTAGTACTTGCCTCACCATGCAAAACCCAGGGCAAGACCACCTTAAGTAACGAAATTTGGCTTTAGCTAGCGCAGCCATATGTTCAGAGGAATTTCAACTTCAATTCTTCTTTGCACTGTTTTTCTTGATCAAGGTCGCTATACGTACCGTCACAACAGTGTTTTAAAATATATTGATTCCATCACTCGAGCTGGTCTCGCTGATAGCAATGCCACCATTTTTCATGATATTCCTGGTGAAGCCGGCTTTGCTGGTGGCACCACAATTCCTACTATATGCTCACCTACCAACCTCATTCCTAACCTGGTAATATTCTGGAAGAACCTTAAGAAACTTCTTATTGTTGAATTGACCGTTCCTTTTGAGCATGGTATTGAAGAGCTCACCAGGGTTCCCAGGTCAACAGTATGCCTCGCTCATTTCTGCTATTCAGAAAAATGATTTTCAGGTCTTCCTTTGTTTGCTCTTGTGAAATTGTTCCAGAGGTATTTCTCATGATTATTCTCAGATTGAAAAGCTTCTCGGCATTCAACTCTTCCGCTCGTTTCAAGGATTTCCGCGATCAAAAAAATTTCTACATTTCCATTATTGCCTCCTTGTTCTATTATCATGCTAAAGAGGAAGGTCCTGGATCAGTGCAATTGCTCCATACTTAGTCTGTTCTTAATTTTAAGATTTTTAACGATATGTTTTTATATATATATGTATTGTGTATGCCCTGCATGGACATAATGGGCGGTCCGGGTTTACTGTTTGCTCCTTTATTTGTTGGGACTATTTTTTAAGGTTATGTTTGAATAAAAAGTTATATATAATAAGCACACACAGTGATGCTACCAAAAAAAAATAATAGGGCTTCGCAATGCGGTTCTAGTATAGCCCCCTCCTGTCAGTTTTCAATTACATTTGTAGCTTCCCAATGACTTTGGTTATTGCAGATCATGGATAGCAGTGGGTACATACGTCAGAGGTTTCTCAATAGGCGTGCCAACCATTGATTTTTGGCCCACGACTTGCTTCTAAAATATTAAGGAAACATACAAATGTCAGGTGGATTTGGCCCTCAAGTAGGTAACTTTCAAACCTTCGCTAATTATAATTGAGAATCCCTGCACTATGTTCAATCTTCAATGAGTAAATAATTGCAATTGTTGTTTTGGAGGGAGGTAGAGGATCTATAAATGGGCTTCATTTTGTTGTATTTTACCTCAAACAAGCCGGGGCAGCAGGATGCTTGCTAGATCTGTAGTGAAGAGGGTAAAAATAAGCTGATTATTAAAAAGTACTTCCAGCACGCTATTTACATTTCTGTACATAAGCTTATCATATTTTGCGAAATGAAATGAAACACATCGTTTTTTAATACACACTTTTATTTCTCAAGTCTTTCAAATACCCAGGACAGTATGAAGTGATAACTTTAATAAAGTGCAAATTTGCACAATGGGTGCATTAAACTGTTCATTCATTTTGCAAATAAACTTTGTATTCAATTTGCCTGAAAAGAGAGATCTCAAGTATTTCTACTGTATAACTTGCAAATTTTATGTGGGTACGTAAATCTAACTACTTTTGAGTTCTTCTTTACTCTTCTCGCTGGCTGCATTGTCCACTCGCAGAGCACGCCCATTCAACTCGTGCCAGGTGAGGTTACGCATGGCACTGAGGGCGGTCTCCTGGTCTTTGTATTCACAGAATCCATATCCTTTGGGTTTACCCGAGTCACGGTCATAGACGAGACGAAAACTGACCACAGGTCCAACCTCAGAGAAGATGTCCTTTAAGGTCTCTTCTGTAGCTTCATAGGGAATGTTTCCCACTAGAAAATTATGAAATCAATATTAGGCTATAATGAAAATTGAGTCATTGTTTGATTCCCGTTTCATGCTTTTTTACTAGGAAATCCATTCGTTAAGAAATAGTCCAGATTCAGACACTAATAATAATAGTCCAGATACGGACACTAATAATAACACAACTATTTCTTAACTTTTCTTTAAGTACTATTTCTTTATTGTTGGAATAAAATAGCTAAGAAAAGCTTAGAAATAGTCAAGAAATTGCCCGTATTAGGAATATATCTTAACAAATGAAATTCCTAGTTGGGAAGAGGGGACCATCTTGTGATTCATTGATTCTCAGATCAAGCTGAACTTCTGGTAGAACATTATCATACCAACATCAACATACATGTAATATAGCCAAATTTCTAGGCTGCTGGTACTTCCGGTTCAGTCATAAAAAAAATAAATCAAAGTTTTAGGTATAAACCATTAATACCATTACTACATACACTTCCAATAGATGTGCACCAAGCTCTTCCCAAGAATGGAAATTGGAAAACATATTTTGAAACATCCAATTGGGTATACAACAAAAGTAATTTTTTTTAAAAAATGGGATCTCATTGGCACCTCATGTTAGGCTGACCTAAAGCCTAACTGAACAGCGCCCTCATACAGTTTTCAAGGCCTCACAACTTCATGCGCCAACAAAATCCTATTGAATGAACAATTTCATGTAAAACAATGCAAACCCCTTTTAGAACATAATCAAGTAACAGCTTCACTGTAAACTCAAAGTAATCTAAAGTAGGAAAAATCAACCTACTTGTACAATGTACAATGTAGCATGTAACTCCCCCATGTTCAATATTACAGTCTTGGCTGACAATAAAAAGCACTCATATTTAGGGCTCTTGTTAGGAGATTGTTTTATAGTATTAGGACCACTAGAAGAACACAGTCCTTGAAATGGATTCTTCAAGTACTTTCAAGTGCTGTGTCCTTCTAGTGGTCCTTCTAACAATGAAGAACAATAGCATGTGCCCCAAGTAGCATCCAACTGGGAGTACTACTCTAGCCCTAACTGGAGGGCGTTACAACAAAAAAATCCCGTTGGGTTTCCGAGGCACGTTTGGTCCCGGCAATTAGTTATCAATGGATTAATCACAGGATTAACTACATGAGTGGTTTTGTGGCGCTGTCAATCAACTTCCGTTATCTTTGCCAATGTCGTGTCCACATTGTGTCTGTTATTTACTTTGTTTTAACAGTGCTTATATTTAGAAACTTGTTTAAATCAAGCCTATATTATTTTGCTTGTATTAATATAGGTTTGATTTAAAAAAGTTTTCCTTTAAACAAGATATTCTTTTAAAATGTTTGCTTCAGTATTTTAAGTCTAGTCTAATGAAAGTCACACTTTGATATATAGTTAGGAAAATGTATTTAAAAAACTTGTGTCCATATTGTGTGGTTGTTTTTCATTCTTAAACAAGATATTCTTTTAAAATGTTTTTCACTTTTTAATTTTACTTCAGTCTTTTTTTTAATCTTTTTATGATTTTAATTAAAAAAAGAAAGTA